>JAHWFP010144511.1:0-11890 GCA_023313725.1 Lithobius niger
CCGGACTGGCAGCCCTGGGGCCCAAATGCCATGACGTTTTAAAAAAAAAAAGCCCCCAAACACAATCCCCAGGAGGTTTTTTTTTTTTTTGGGGGGGGGGGGGGGGAGGGGAGGATTTGAAGTTATAATTGTGCAAGTCTATTCTAGTCATTTAAAGACAGCTAGGAAATGATCAGGGAAGGGGGACAATTTTAAGACCAACCAGGAAATTTTAACGAAAAAGGAATTCAACAACAACAAAATTTCACTTGTCACTGTATAAACTAATGGGGCTCCCTTACAAATCTACGAGAGGGCCCATATGCCACTGGTTCCCAGGCCCTATGGCCAGTCCGGGCCTGCACAGTGGTATAACATCCACTCATCCTCTTGATGACACAAGACGATTAGTTTTTTTGTTGTTTTTTTTTTTTACCGTTTTTCAGCGTGGTCGTTTATCCAAGTTGCAGTGATACCACGTGACACACACCAGTCATTCGCTTACCTACCGTGTTAAAAAATAAAAACGTCAAAACTATTTGAACACAGCAGAAAATTTTCACGTGAACAGACAGCATAAACACGAACTTATTTTCGAGGCCCTTCTCTTCCCTAACCTTACCGCTACCAACACTGTGGGAGTTGGGTCCGAGCGCTCACTAAATCGCTGATGGTCGCAGTCGGGCTTAGGGCTCATTTAAGCAACGACTCGCCTTTGCATTCTGGCAGCTAGAATTTAATCGCGACGGTAAAGATGTGGTTGCCAGGGTACCAACGCTACCTGGATTACCTAATCTAAATCCGACGTCGTTTGTGTTAATGCTTTAAGCCTTACAATCCGTGATAATAAGATAAAGAATTCCATCTGACGAAATATTTCCCCATGCAGTCACTTCTGAACCCACAGTATTGGCTGTTTTCGTTGCGAGTTGACTGAGCTAAAACCGCCGCCATGTTGGAATTTCAGATGATTTCTAGCTTCCAGCTGCGAGAATACAAGGGCGAGGCATTGCATAAACGCGCCCTATACAGACGCGTTTATGCAACAACTCGCCTTTGCATTCTCGCGACTGGAATTTAATCGCTATGGCAAAGGTGTCGTTGCCATGGTGACAACGCTTCCTGGATTAGCTAAATCCGACATCGTTTGAGCTAGTGCTTGCAGTCTTATAATTCGTGACAGTAAAATAAAGAATTTGTCCTGACGAAACAATTTTCCCAATCGATTCTAAACTCAGTTATTGACTTGTTTCGTTGCGTGCCGGCAAAGCTAAAACCGCCGCCATGTTGCATTTTCAGATAATTTCTAGCTTTTAGCCGCGAGTATGCAAAGGCGAGTCGTTGAGTAAACGTGCCCTAAGGGAAGCCCGACTGCGACCATCGGCGAGAGGCCAACTCCCACATTGTTGGTAGCGGCGAGATTGATATATTTTAACGGCCAACACCAAAACCGCAACACAGTCGTGCTAACCATGCAGCCACCATAACGCCTTAGGGCTAACCCTTGATATGCTAACGAACGCATGCATCTTTCCTGAATTACTAAAGATATCAGAAAGAAAAAAAACTAAATATAAATTTCATTAAACCGTAGCGGTTTTAATTCTTTGTATGGCGTGGAAGTAGGCCTATGCAACAGGAGCAAAAGTTAAGCCCACAGACGAATAAGTTCCAGCTTTGTGGGTGTTCCCTGTCGAACCGAGCACAGTAAGCTACGTATAACGGCCCAATGGTTAGGGCCTTGGCATCCCATTAAATCTCGTATCCTCTTGGCCAGAAGGCTAAGCCCTTATTCAATCGCCCGTTCTTTGCTTGATGTGTTTGGGTTCCTCAAAAAGTTTCGTTTTGTCTCTGATTAGACAAAAGGACATTTGACGCAACGCGATGCTTTACAGCGTGTCAACATCTTCGAAATCGCTCGAATCGTAAGTGGTTGATGTAGTGTTCGTTGATTCGTATTGACGTGATTTAGAAACGTTCAAGTATTACGTCATCAGGAAGGGGGGGTGGGGTTCGCCTACATGTGACGATTGCTGACGAGGGTGGGGGGTGGCCAATTGATTAAGTACGCACTATTATCCCAGTAAAAGGTATGTAAATACGTAAAAAAAAAATCCTCAGAGAAAAACCGTGGGTATACAGGGAACAAACCCCTCCGGGGGAGGGGGGGTTAAAGTAGAAATAACGTAATGCTGAAAGGGAGGGGGGGGTGATTGAGCAACTGATGATTGATGACGAGGGGGGAGAGGGATTGAAAACGGCCAATTTCTTGGAAGCCGTAATACTTGAACGGTCCCTTTGGGTACATCACCCTTCTTCCCGTAGCATGAGATTTTAGTCAGCCGTTCCGGGATTTATGATCTTCTTGCGCATGTTTATTCCGTAAGGTTCTGTGAAAGGCCTGTCCACGGACTCTTCAGGGTTCAAACGCGTTTTGCGATAAACACACTGTAAGTCATTATGATGTTGTTGCGTAAAAATCAAGTACTGTTTAAATGTGGATAACAGTTGTTTCGGAATTGACCTCACTTTGAATGATAAAATCCTTCTGAAACAAATAGTTGCTACCCGTTGCAAAGGGATCACTTTGACTAACCAAAGGTTTTTATTGTTTAAACGAAAAAAAAAACATATCTTCCTACTTCGAAGCGTTTGTACAGTTATTGTGTTGATCGACAGTGCAATGCGTGCAATGATTAGATTGGAAAATCACTGAATGCCTGTTTTGATTAAAACTATATTGGATAACAGCCCGTAGTAAGCGCGTTTGTGAAGAATGTTACGACACAACGAAGTCCTATAGTAAGAGTTCTAGATAATAGCAGGAAAACAGGTTATTTCAGGTTGTGACTTATCATCTTATGTATCATATACTGTTTATCGAGTTTAAGGCCGATTGCGGTTGAGTTGTAAACATGCCCACTACACGCGTGGCAATCTACGAATAAATTATCTTCTCGTGCACTCAAGAGTTTCTACTTCAAGAAGTTGCTGACGTGCGTCACGTGGCGTCCTCTCCGAACACGCACCATCGACACAATAAGGAGAAATTGTGATACCGGTATGGCCCGATTAGACACTGTACGATTGGCCGAATCGGTAAAGGCAGCACGGCACTGATTTGGAGGACGGTTGGTTTGCCGATCTAATCCGAGTCACGTCACCCGAATGAAGCATAAGTGCATAAAAGTGGCTTACTGCTTGTCGCACGCCGTAATTCCTAGACTACCTCTATAGATGCATAACTGGGGACAAAACAACGTTGGAACTAGACGCCGCAACGAAAGATTCGCCCGAAGCGTGTGAAAGCTTTCTTAGAAACCTTGGTCAACTGCAGTCCACGGACCTGCCACTTGACCGTGCCCGGTAAAAAGAGCTTTACAGGGTAATCTCAGTGGGCCTTAGGGGGCAATACGTTTCAGTGAAAATGCCCTGTAAAGTAAAAATGCCGTAAAGTAAAATTTTGTACTATATATCTCAAGTTCTTTACCCTCTTTGCACTCGTAAACATAAAGAGAACGCTTGATATCCATTGAAAATATGATTTTACGCAATAAAAACACTTTTTTCAAGTCCGTGTCTTTTGTTCGCTTTTCCCGCCAGTAAAAAACACCGACTCGCCTGTCATTTTTTCCCGTTTAAATAACGATTTCACCTCTCATGACTACTAAACAAATTTTATTTTCATGAGCATTGTTACCGGTAGTAATACCACAAGAACCTAGCTTAATATCGGGTATTTTGCGATAATCACGAGTTGCATTCCGAACTGGAAAAAAAAATAGCGAGCACTCGCGTGAGGTGTTTTTATCATCTTGGGAATGCAACGAGTGTTTGAGGAAATTAGCTCTATATTTAAACCAGGTTGAAGTGGTGTTTGCCACGGCAATAAAACGTTGCATTAAAAAGAAGATGGAGGGATCACTACGGCGAAAAAACTATCTATTAGTATCGTTATCAGTGGCATTACCAGTAGTAATACCCCCAAGAGGCTATAGTTTAACATCGATCGTTTTTCGATAATTAAGAGTTACATTCCGAACTGAAAAAAAAAATAACGAGCACTTGTGCGAGGTGTTTTTATCAGCTTGCGAATGCAACGAGTGTTTAAGGAAAATGTGTCTATACTTAAACTAGGCTGGAGTGGTGTTTGCTACGGCAATAAACCGTTGCATTAAAAATAAGATGGAGGGCCCACCAAGGCGAAAAAGTTACCTGATAATATCGTTATCAGTAGCATTACCAGCAGTAATACCACAGGATGTTACATGGAGCACTGCACGGGTAGCCGCGAGCAATGAAGCGTCAGATTCAATAGGTCCCGTCTGTACATATCTGGCTTCTTACAGATCCGGGTTCGATCCTGGTGAAGGGAAGTGTATATGCACGGGTTTTTCTCCGGTTGCTTCCCGCCCATTGCACGGGGTTTCCTCTGGGTTCTCCGGTTTCCTTCCCTCATGCGGAAAAAAAAACTGACACGATGGTGATTCCTTCCAAATCTGCCACTTGCGCCTTCAACGAGCTCTCAGTTAACTGGCCGATTCTATTCTATTCTATTCTATTCTATTCTAAGGACCTAGTTTAATATCGATCAGTTTTTTCGATAATCACGAGTTGCATTCCGAAGTGAAAAAAGCCAACGCCTCCCTGAGTTGTTTTTCTCAGCTTGTGAAAGCAACGAGTGATAGCGAAAAAATTATGTAAACAAGGCTCGAGCGGCATTTGCTACACACGGCAATACAACGTTGCAACAAAAGCAAGATGAAGAGACAAAGACGAAAATTATCGGATAAACAGTGGTATTAACAGTGAAATTAAACGAACACCTAGGAATTAATTCGTAGCAGTTAGGTAGAAAGAGAGTTTGGCACACGAGTTAGCACCATCTATTGGGGGAAAAGCAAAACAAAACGACGTAAATATGGAAAAGGTGTTTTAATGTATTCTGTTCAACGGATATGATATGAAATCGCTGTCATTGCGTTTAAAGGAGCAAAATAAAAGTCGATAATTGCGATGTACAAGCAAAAAAAGTGTTGTTTCCTTTTTAAATGAAGCGCTCCATTGTATGTATGTGAATCTACTCTTTGAATCAGGAAGTACCCAGAAGGTTTACAAGTTTTCCCTTTGCTAGTGTTATGTATTTTTTTCGGCGAAAGTTCCGCCTGCCAGTCACTTTAGCTTTCCTGCAAGACTCTCGGTTACATTTTGTACAAAGCGCGAACACGACGCTGCAACATATAAGGAAAACGTTTTATTGTTATGGAACCCTATTATTCGAGATCTAGTGTGAAGAATGTATTCTCGAACGCCTGTTTAAGGCGGCTTACCACCTTCTTCGTTTGCCGAAATTGTTATACGAACTGTAAAACAAAAACGTGAGCAAGGTGACTTGAAGTGGCATTATCACCGATTGAAAAGCGAACGAAAATACCGTGGCACCATCTAGCGGCACTGATATTGTTAACCTTAATAGCTCGCTCCCAGGTGCACGAGGAAGTAGCAAATTTTCACTCCGTAATTAAAGGAGGTCGTAGATTGTTTGTTTCGTTAAAAGAAATGCCGTTGTGCATTCCTTCGCTTGGTGCAAGCAAGTGCTACATAGTACTGGATAGCGCTAGATGTTGCCAGATTTCGTCTGCTTTCAATCGGTGATAGCGCCACTTTAAAGGTGCCTTTTCACCTTTTTCAACTCCTAGATACAGCACCGTAGAATCTTCGAGCAATATAAAGAAAATAGCGGTATATTAAAAATGGAACACTATTTGCAGCAGCGCCACGATTTTCACAACTAAAACGAGATCACGTGACCCACATCAGCCTATTGGATGACGGAGAATCTGGAACGTTGATGCTATGTTTAGAATATGGGCAACACTATCGGAATGGTGAACAGGCGCCTTTAAAAGGGCATGTCGTCTCACTATTTTCATGCATTCCACTTGCAATGTTTGCAGCAGCTCTGTCCCATCATCAGACGACTTTTTAAACTATTTAAACATTTTTAAGCCACATAATATGTGAACGTTGGTCGGTCATGGGAGGACATCCGGCATTCCCTTGGCTGGTAGCCAACCAGTCTTTCCATTCACCCTGCCACCACCTCAAAAAACCGCGAGCGGCCACCCGGATGTTGGCTTCTCCCGCGTACACTCAAATGTGCTTGTTCCTGCATTTCGAGGTTCGCGGTGCGCCTGTGACTTGGTTATTTTTTTATAGTTGGTCTTTTACAATTTTTCCCCGTAAAATATGCTGAAGTTACGATGTCACTCAGTATTTACATTTACCCGTTCAGTCAACACCGAGCTCCGTAGTCATGTTAGGACAATAGGCCACACTGTGTTGATTTCGAAAAAAAAAGTATCAAGTCGGAAATCGTTGATTAATTCATCAATCTGTTCAAGGTAGTAATCGTGATTTCTCATTAGCTCAGAATTGTACTTGGTCAGCATACAAAATTCCATCAACTTCAGTTCAGTAGTTTTGGCATGATGTTCTTACAAAGAAATCCCAACGAGACACTGTACAAGGAGCTACGCTCGCTTCGCTCACTCTGCTCCAATTATTACAAACAAAAACGAAACAACAGGCAGCTGGACGAAAATTCAGTATGAAAAATGCACCAAAATAGAAAAAAACACATACAAAAAAAAACGCAAAGTCAATTAAAAAAAAAATTAAACCACTAACTAGGCACTGGCAAAAATATGCAACAAAAAAAAATACAAAACTCACAAGGGTGAAACAACGCGTTAAGTTTCAGCCAGTGAATGCTTTTAGCCTTTGACGACCTCCCAGCCGAAGCCATGGCGCCAGGAGAGAGGGACAATTTTGCTAGGTAATCCCATTGGAAATCCCTGGGTTCTTTTACATGCCACAATCGACATGAGCACGAGACATCACAGGGCCCTTCCATCCCGAAAATGCCAGGGATGGCTGCGGCAGTACTCGAACCCAGGACCTCTGGCACATGACACGGTCATGCTAATTAGCCAGCCACCATGACCCATAGCCAGTGAATGCAGTGATATCAGAATAAAAATGGCTGCCACCAAGTTTTCTACATGGAATACCAAGCCTACCCCATGTACTGACCGTAAGGTGTTCCCCAAAGAAATTAGCGATAAATCACTCCCCCCCCCCCCCTCCAACCAATGAGAAAAAAAACCGATTAAACCGCTAACTGGGCACTGGCAAAAACAAGATGCACCCAAATAAAACTAAAAAAGAAGTGATATCAGAAACAAAATTCACAAGGGTGGAAAAACCCGCCAAGTTTCAGCCAATAAAAGTAGTGATATCAGAACAAAACTGGCTGCCACCCAGTTGCTACATGGTATATCAATCGTAACCGAAAGTGTTCCTCTTAGAAATTAGTGATATCACCCCCACCAACGAAAAACAACCAAGCTAATCCCACCCAATATTAGATTAAAGATTAGATGAAAAATTTTACCATTGCTACGAATTGTCCGCGAAAAATTGTTTCGTAGTTGAGAATAAAAATTAAACTATCCGGGCAAAAAAATTTGTCGATGATTCAATACAAAAATGAAAAGGGTAGGAGAGGAAGGGAGGTTGGCGGGAAGGAGGGGAGGGAATGAAAAAAGTAAGGGAGGGATGGGGAAGGAGGGACGGAATAGGGAGAGGAGGTAAGATCGACTGCCGTTCCCCTCCCCAGATATATTCTCCTGTGTGTCAACATGTTATGGTGGCAGTCCTAGTTCTACATTATTTTCGGTAAATTCTTTCAGCTAAACAGCGCTACGTAACATTGTGTTACAAAGGGGGGGGGGGAGCAATAAATTGCTAAAATAAGCGTTACATAATTTGTGAACGTTCCTTTATGCTAATTATACCCAAAACCCAACAGGGTGAAAAAAAAGGGCCAAAAAATACGGGATATAACACCCACCCCAACCAAAAGTGGAAGTCGGAAATATAGGCTTCAGTCAATAGCAGGAGGTGGAACAAAACTGATGAAATTTTCAATAAAGAAACAACAAAATAAAAGCCTTCAAAATTTTGGACAAAAAGCGGTATAGTAGAAAATTTCTGCCTTCACCCCCTCCCCCCCTTTTTAAAAAAACAATCTTCGATATGCCCCTGGAAAAAAAACACGCCAAGATTTTTCACCTTTCAAAGTTGTGATATCAAAGCAAATTGTGGCTTCCACCAAGTTTACAGTCCCAAAGATGGGCACACATTTTCCTACGAACAGAAGCCAAAATTGCTGTTGAACAATCCAATACGCTGTGAGTAAAAAAATTCATTGATTTTTACCCATTTAATACACTTTACACAATGACCAGTTTAAACTTACAGGCACCCCTTTCAGCTTCTGCTCCATGGTTATCTTAACCTAATTCCCTTGCATCATGAAACCAGATTATAGCAGTACAAGCTAGAACTCCCTCATATTGGAATGGGATTGGCGTAAATCCTAATCGCTGCGCGTGAAGCTCATTCAGTATTTATTGGTCTTTGGACACAAACAAGTGTTTCTCCAATGACAAGTGCAAAGTTAAAGGCCTGTACTAACAAAACTTAGAAGAAAAAAAAAAGATTCTGTCCTTATCTTGTGTGATGATATGGAATAATATTAGCATAGAATAGGACTGATAAGATAAACACCTGGAGGCTGTCCCAGGGTATTTCTCGGGTGAGTTGCAACGAGAAACTCTTGCAAGTGGGTTTCACTTGTTCAACAGAGCAATAACAATTTATTAACTGAACAAAAAATGTCTTTGTAGTTTAGAAAAATAAAAGCATTAGAGCTCGTATCCTTATGGAACTCACAGCTGTGAAAGCACACAAATAAAAACAGCTTAGAGTTCACTTGAACGAAACGGACTATAATTTGAGTTCCAATTCGAAATTTCCATGGACACTTCGGGGGCAGGATTTGGTTGCGTCATTTCCCAACACGTCGAATGACGTGGGCTCGTACCAATCGCATTTGCAGACAGGAAACTGACTGATTGTGAGAAAAAACAGTGTGTATCGGAGCAAGAAATGGGTGCTGTAATGTATGCCGTTCGAAAATGTCGGCCTTACATTGAAAACGCCCCATTCCTGATAGAAACTGACTATAGTGCTCTCTCATTCTTGAAGTCCTTGAAACAGCCTTCAGGAAGATTGGCAAGATGGATTCTTGAACTTTCAAGGAATGGATTTTGAAATCCGTTACAAGATGGGTTCCTTAAACCAAGTGGCGGATGCAATCCCCAGCATGTATGAGGACGAACCTAAAGGCCCCATAGTCCTAGGTGTAAGTAAAAAAAACTGCACTTTGTGAGGATAACACCATCTCAGTTGTACTTCATGTCCACACCCATGAGAAACTTTTAAGAAGGGGTACCCCCTGAAACCTGTCCAAAAACCAACGTAGTGGCCATTTTGTTTTTTAATTGGCCGCTGTACAATACAAAAATTCGAAAATCTTACTGAGGTTTGTAAGTTTAGTGGTGACTTCTAGGTTTTAAGGTGTACCGAATTAAAGAAAATGCTCTAAATAATTGACAGGTCTTTACACAACGAGATATCCAAAATGGCGGCCAAAATGGGGCAAGGTAATTGTTTTTCATAATTTTAAATTATACTGATAGAGTAGAAGCAGATTTGAATTATTCCTCAAAAAGGTGAGTTCATTTGCAATGACTAGTAACTTGCAAACACCAGGTTAAATCCGTAGTGTAGTGTGATCGTAATTAGGAACTAAGTTGTGGCTGTTTCTGTGCTGTGGCAATGCATTTTTCTTCCAATTTACAGTAAGTTGCAACTTTAAACTGCTGCAGTAGCCGTTCTAATTAAGATAAATAGCTGTAAGTAAGCTTAGATGAAAGATGGAGAAGTTTATGTAGGAACAAGGCCAATTAAAACGTTTTATTGTAATTAGGAGCTAAGCCATGGCAGTTATCTCCAATGTATAGTGGTGTGCTTTTTGCGTCTATTTACCAGAAGTTACATCTTTAAACCGCTGCAGTAGCCGTTCTAATTAAGATAAATGGACGTAATTAGGCTTAGATGACAGACGGAGATGTATATTTTCGAATGAGGGTAATTAGAACGAATTATCGTAATTAGGGGATAAGCTAAAATTGTTTATCTACGATGCAGCACCGTGATTGCTTCTTCAATTCACTGCCTGTTACACTTTAAAGTGACACGGTGGCAGTTCTAATTATGATAAATGGATATAATCAGGATTATATGAAAGGTGGCGAAATGTGTATTCCAACACAGGCAATAAAAACTATTGTCGTGATTAGGAGATAAGCTATAAGTGTTTATATGTGCTGTAGCTCCATGCTTACGTCAATCCTCTCTAAGTTACAGCTTTAAAATAATGCAGTGGCAGTTCTAATTATGATTAAAATGAATGTATTTTAATTATGCTTGTTGGAAAAGATACATCTCCATCTTTCATATAAGCCTAATTGTATCCATTTATCTTAAGTAGAACGGCTATGCAGCAGTTTAGAGATGTAACTTGTGATAAATAGACGCAAAAAACACAGTGCTGCACCGTAGATAAACTGCCGTATCTTAGCCCCTAATTACAATAGATCGTTTTGTTTACCCTTGTTGGAAAACATACATCTCCTCCTTTCATTTAAGCCTAATTATATCCATTTATCTTAGTTAGAACGGCTACTGCAGCACTTTAAAGACGTAACTTGTGGTAAATAGACTCAAAATGTGCATCACTACAACGTAGATACACTGCAGTAGCGTAGCTCCTAATTACAATAAATCGTTTCAATTATCCATGTTGAAAAATATATATATCCACCTGATATCTAAGGATAAATACATCCATTTATTTTAATTAAAACTGTTACCGCATAACTTTAAAGATGTAACTTATGGTGAATTTAAAAAAAAATGCAGTGCTACAGCATAGAGAATTAGGCTCAGCTTAACCCCTAATTACAATCACACTACACTGCGGATTTGAGCTGGTGATTTTTCTAGTTACTAGTAATTTCGAAGGAACTCACTTTTTTTTATCACTAATTCAAATCTTCCCTACTCATACGTATATTTTGAAACTATGAAAACTACTTGAATTTTGCCACCATTTTGGCCACCATCTTGGATAGCTTGTTGTGTGAAGACCTGTTGAGAACCAA
The DNA here is from genome assembly GCA_023313725.1 of Lithobius niger. NCBI lineage: Eukaryota > Metazoa > Arthropoda > Chilopoda > Lithobiomorpha > Lithobiidae > Lithobius > Lithobius niger. The sequence continues at coordinate 11,115 of JAHWFP010144511.1, forward strand.
ACTAGTAAACGATCCTGGCTTGCTCTTAAATGTTCCAGTTTTAAATCTTAGGGTACTAAATTTATAATTTTGAACAGCCTCAAAGTTGGGAGGCCGACATGACTGAGCGACTTGTTCAGTTCTTTGATGCAGGCTCCGGCAGGCCAGTTGAATTATTGTTTCCAAATTGTTTTCCTCGATTGTTTACCGCGATTACTGATATGATATGATATTTTTATTGAGACAATGCAAAAAAAAAATGCGGCCTTCAAGCCATTTGCTCAGTCCAGAATTAGGATCCCGTTCCTTTTTTGCTGGGAACTTTTTTTATTGCTCTAAACCAACAATGGCACCTAAACAAAGATATCTAGCCTGGGGGAAAACTTTTCCTTGGTGGTTTTTGGCCGACATCTTGAAAATGGCTGATTAAGCTGTACGCGGCATAGAATTAGCAATTCAGGCATAAACAACTGTCGGAAAAAAATAATGTACACACAAAAAATAAACAGAAGACTCCAAAAAACACAGCAGAATCAATAAAACAGTAGTCCCTGTGGTATACTCCCGTAGAAATTGTAGTTCTGATTTGTCTAACCAATAGTAGAGGCTTTAGTACTTATAAAAGAACCAAAAAAACTTGGTAGACTTTACCACAGTCTGCATGAGATTCTACAGATGCCGTTTTACAAAATGGCTGTCGTCAATCTCCCTTTTTGCCTATTTCAGCTGTTATAGCACTTACAGTCTCCCTTGAGACTGATGCTAATGATGGTGGTGGTGGTGATGATGGTAGTGAT
>JAHWFP010144513.1:0-47332 GCA_023313725.1 Lithobius niger
CACATCTAAAACAATCAAGAAAATGATCAGAATGTAGTACGCGTTTTACTTAAGGCTCAGTTCATAAACAAACGATATGGTAACCATAAATCACTCCAACAGTCTGGCCACCTAATAGCTACATGCGCCTCTTGTTCAGATTGTCAACCATTATATCTCTGACTACAGTACAGGACTGAGCGTGCTACGTGGCGCAAAAATCATGAACCTTCCTCATCCAACCTGATTCCCGTTGTGTACTGAATGGAACGTATAAAAATGTCTTATCACTAAATGGAGCATATAAAGAGTGTCCAAGTTGTAACTTATCTTTGTATGCAATCCCTTGTCACACGATCGTCTATGGGAGAAGCTGTGGGTTTCGTTTCCCGGCTCCAGGCCACTTACTTCAACATCACCGAATCTTATTTTACCAAAGCCTCGATAAAGGTGTTTTCTTTTATGGCACATACATGAACTGGCCTTGAGCCAGGAGATGAGATACGCGATTTGTAGCCCAGTCAGCCTTGGCTTGAAGAAGCCATTCCCTTTCTGGCACGCGATTGAACTGTTACTGAGCCAGGAGGCGAGGCATGCAATTTGTACCCAGTCAGCCTTGGCTTGTAGAAGCGATCCCCTTTATGGCATCACCTAAACTGACAATGAGCCAGGAGGAGAGACACGTGATTTCTTCCCCAGTCGGCCTTGGCTTGAAGATACCTTATCCATCCCCGCTGCAAGGACGTTTCAACGCTGTAGCACACGAGTTGCTGCATGCTTGAACAAACATACTTGGTAATTTTATCATGCATACTCCTTTGTGCAGCTTTTGGTACAGATTGTTTTTTTATTCTAATAAATTTTGCTGACTTTACATGGTTTCCTTGTTTCACAAATTTCAAGAATTTTTACTAAAAAGCCATCTCCTTCCCCGCTACGTGTGATGCTTTGAAACATCAACCACACGGCACCTATAATTTTTGACTAATATAAAAGATTTCGTGCAAGGCGAAATCTTACCTAGAAACTATTCGTGTTTACCACAATTAGGCTGGACTATTGCCGAGTAGAGACACCAGCTAATAGCACACTATTGAGCGAATGTCGATGTTTCACAAATGAAATATTTCTGGCACCCTTTTCTGTTATCAATATATTTTGTTTAAATAGGCCTAATTTAGCATTAACCTTTTCGTACCTTTAAGTAATTTCACTTAAATTTAAGGCTAAATAGGTAGTTTGTATTTGAAATATTCAAAATGTAACTCCAACAATCGTCCCATCAGCGAGCTGCACGTGCCTCATTCTTGAATGACGGCTGTTAGCATTGCCAGCCGTAGTCGTACTGACAACACTACTGGACCACGCACCTCCTACGTCGCACAACAAATGTTGACCATCTGCACAGCAGGATTCCGAAACTAACAATCAACTTCGAAAAAGTCATTTCAACAACGGTCCAAAGGGGTTTTTCGCTTTTTTCAAGGGGAAAATTTTTACCTAGAACTACGAAAATACGCCTAGGCGGAAATCCGGATTAATTTCCTGTCTTTTGACACCTTTCTCATTATTTTAGCTTACCTACTTCAAGAGAAGAAGAGGTACATATATACCTACACATGTATATATATATATACCGACTTATATATATATAAGTTTTTAATGATTAAGAAATTTCGAAACACTTCTGATCCATTCTCAAGAGGAACCCTGAATTTGAAAAAACGTGTAAACACTACAAAAGCTTGAGGGAAGCATGGAGTTAAGCCAAGAGCAAATTTTAGACAGAACTGGAACACAGTCACAACAAAATAAATAGCAGAGGGACGAAGGTGTGACCATTTTTCTGGCACAAGCGTACGAGGGAAAGGCAAATACACAAATTATATGCTGGTGCTGAAGACACTCCAGTAGCAAAATTTGGTAACATTAAATTGTTGAAGTACTTTGAAATATTTTTGATATTTTGGTGTAGAGGGTAAAAGGTGATTATAAAAGGCTGGAGAACAGAGTAAAATGCGATAGTTTAGAGATTAATTCTGGTAAGAATGTTTGGGATTTTAAAAAAATTGCAGTTGGAGAGGTTCTGGTTTGTGTCCCGTATGTTGGAAGTGTTTAATGAGCCAATTGTTTTGATCATTAATTTTGAAGCGTTTTATGAGATCGAAGGTGGTGGACTAGTTTTTTTTGTTATTAGTACCAATGAAAGTGGATATGCAAGCTGGGTTGGCGCATGGAGTCAGGCAAATGATGAGCTGTTTAAGATTGGCTGGAAGTTTGTACTTGTTTTGGATTGGTTTTTGAAAAGCAAGTTTCCCCGTAACTCTTTGAGGATGATGTATTTGAATTCTGTAGTCAGATGTGGGTTGGGAGGTGTCAGTAACTACACGTTAGACTACACGTTAGACTACACTATACGTTTCATTTTCCAGGCTACTGGATTTGTTAATTGGGTCTGTATAGGAGCTGAATGGTGTGACCTTAGTGGTCTGTGATGGTTTACGAAAATGAACACACTCTGCAAACCTAAATAGTCAGGTGGCATGTGTTGGTATATTGTGGTCCCGAGGGAATTTCATGGTAGAATTTTACCGTTAGAACTACATAAGAAGGACATCCAAAAGCTTCTATTTCCGTTTGTTGTTTTCCCAAAAACCCCTGCATACAGCCGCCATCTTGGAAAACATGGCCGCCACTTACAGCATTAGTAAAATTGCTGTATCTTTGGTTGTTATTGGTCCGAATTAGGTTTTCTTTATATCAAAGGAAAGGTAATTTAATTTGATACCTTTTATGTCCATGTTTCGTCACGTTTAAGATGATAGTTCTAAGAGAATTTACCAAAAGTAAATTGTAAATTGTAATTTGTGTCCAGTTTTTACCACTTTTCCCAAATTTACCAATAAACTACTGGATTTAGCTCCTTAAAGTATAAGAGAAAAAAGGTTGAAGCATTTAATTACCTTTAATTTGATGTGTAGAATTACTAAATCGGTCCCATAGAACCGGAGATATGAATAAAAATGCTCAAGTAACCAGGATATAGCCACCATTTTCGAAAATATGGCTGCCATTTACATCATTAATAAAATTGCTGTATCTTTGGTTGTATTGGTCCGATTTTGGTTTTCTATATATCAAATGCAAAGTAATTTAATTTTCCACCTTTTGTGTCTCATACTTTGTCACGTTTACGATGATAGTTCTGTGAGAATTTAACAAAAGTATGTAAATTGGGCCTAGTTTTTATCGCTTTCCCAAATTTACCAATAAACAACTGGATTTAGCATATTAACGTATAAGAAGAAAATAATGAAACATTTAATTACCTTTAATTTGATGTGTAGAATAACTGAATCAGCCCCATAGAACCAGAGATATGAATAAAAATGCTCTAGTAACCAGGATATGGCCGCTATCTTGGAAACATGGCCGCCATTTACAGCATTAGTAAAATTGCTATATCTTTGGTTGTATTGCTCCGATTTTGCTTTTCTTGATGTTAAATGAAAGGCAATTTAATTTGTCACCTTTTATGCCCCATATTTTGTCACGTTTAAGATGATAGTACTGCGAGAATTTACCAAAAGTATGTTAATTGTGTCCAGTTTTTATCCCTTTTCCCAAATTTACCAACAATTCCCAATTCCCAACTTTTCCCAATTTACCAGTAGTGTATTTAGCTCCTTAAAGTATGAGAAGAAAATGATGAAGCATTTAATTAACTTTAATTTGATAAGTAGAATAACTAAATCGGTCCCATAGAACCGGTTATATGAATAAAACCGCTCAGTAACCAGATATGGCCGCCATCTTGGAAACATGGCCGCCATTTACAGTATTAGTAAAATTGCTGTATCTTGGGTTGTGTGGGTCGTACTTTGATTTTCTTGATGTCAAATGAAAGGCAATTTAATTTGCCATCCTCTATGTCCCATGTTTTGTCACGCCCATTAAGCTGATAGTACTGCGAGAATTTACCAAAAGTATGTAAATTGTGCCCAGTTTTTATCACTTTCCCAAATTTAACAATAAACTATTGGATTTAGCTTCTTAGAGTATGAGAGGAGCTAAATCCAGTAGAAAGTACCGTAAGGTAACTGCGTTATCAATCTGTCACAAATTCCATTCTGTGCCATAGGGTCTGATCACGCACTAGAACACATAAATAGGAGTCTGAAGGTCACAGGAAAACTTGTGGGTGTAACTCTCAACCCGTGTGCTCGCATGCGGTTTATGCTGACATCTCCGGCGCTAGTACGCCTTGCGAATGAAGCTAAGGAGATTGCAGGAATTAGAACTGCCCCAAAAAAGAAACACCATGAAGCAGGCAATTCATTTGTGGTGGTCAGAATCTATTTAACCTAGTGACGAAGACAGTGTTACCTGAAGCTGTGACAAAAGACGTATTACACCAAGCAGAAGAAGGACAGGTTTTATACGAGACTTTCGTGCAGAAACGTATAAAAACCAACAAAGTGAATATTTGTGCAAAAATTTAATTTACAAACATTCCAATGAACCCATAAGAAGATTATTATGAAAGTAAAAGATACCATACACACAATGAAAGAAGACAGAGCATTGTTTTCTCAGTTGCTTGTGTCACGTTGAAGACCACAGGTGGATGGATCTTGAGGAGTTTTGCGGAAATAGCTAAGGGGAAAGTCTCAAACCAAAGTGGGTGGCCCTAACGAAGTTGGTAAATAAGGGTCGATGCGAACGAATTTGCTTATACCAATCTATCGCGCATTAGTCCCTGACGGAACCTCTTTACCACTCCTCGAGACCGCCATTCCCTGAGGGATGCCTTCCATTGAATACCTTGTAACAGATATCCACCACGGGGTTTTTTAGGCCAAAGCAATCCCTCTGGGTTCCTAAATTACCTAAAATGGGTTAGTTTAGGTTTAAACTAACTTAAGAAAGACTTAAAGACTAGAAGTGTTGCTTAACTTATCATAGTTACCATAGGATGAACTGAATTTAACTCAGAACATGACTAAAAGGTTAAGAAGTCGTGTTCCAAATTCAAGAAGAGAAAAGGCCTAAAGGGCCTTAAGCCTAAAGAAAAGGCTTAGAAGGTTCCAAATTATTCGAACATGATTAAGGAGGCAGAGACGGAGCTGTTGTCAATTCAGCTGCTGAGTCCAGACTGAGTCATTTATTGCAACGAAGCACAAGAAAAAAAACCCAAAACCAAGGGCGCATGCGTGACAGAGCACGTGCCTCGAGCCTAAAGTGAAGGCGATTGGTTTACAGTCATTTGATCTTTTACATGAGAGCACGAGGCCAAGATTACATGAATAATACCAACAATAAGAAAAACACTAGAAAATATCCAGATGCACGCTATCATGCAATTTACATGCAACAAATTGAACTCCTCTCCTCTACAATAGCGTCAAGTACATCTTAATTAGCAAATCCGACATACTAAACAAAAGGGTAACTGCAAGATTCGCAACAAGGAGAGCTTCTCTACATACGAATTCACTTTTGTGCCTACATCTATGTTTTCACAAAATGGCTCCTTGTAGCATTGCTGTGCTAAGAGTGTACTTATGAATTTGCTTGAGGAATTACCCATGAATACTGACAATGCAATAATGCAGTTGGTGAGGTTAATGCAGATCTGGAGGTGATTGAATTAGATCAGTAGTAGATCAGTGTTGCAAGCCATTACCAAGCCAAAGCACATAAACGTACACATGCCAACCTACCAGATAATTTTGTCACACAATTCCTAGAACCAAAGTTCAGAAAATGTGATGAACTCCATCTTATATTTGACAGGTACGACATCAACAATTCCTTGAAAACAGCAACAAAGGTAAAGCGATACACAGGGTAAGAGCTTACAAAATTGATGAGAAAACGTGCAGTGGGAATGTAACAATGAAGGCATTGCTAGGTTATGCTCGCACCAAGGATGAAATGTCAAGATACCTTACCCACAAATCATTAGATTATGCTTGTAAAGGAGATTCGATTGGTGGTCGCATGGAAACAAGAAGTTTCAGCCACACATGATGAATTTAACGAATTATCCAGTAGCCAAGAAGAGGCAGATAGGAAAATAGTTCTACATACTCTTAATGCTAGTCAAAGAGGTGCTACCAAACTATTAATATATTCTCCTGACACGGATGTCCCCATTCTTCTTATCAGGAGGTTCCCATTATTGCCACCTGACTCTGAATCAATCACCAGCATGAAGAATAAAAGGAGGACTATTCATCTTCGTTCAGTTTACAGAGCATTAGGACCGCTTAATGCAGTTGTTCTACCAGCCTTCCATGCGTTATCCAGAGCTGATGTGACTGGTTCGTTCCTTGGAAAAGGAAAGCATAGCTTCTGGAATACCTTTATGGCATCAGATGAAGAGGTGCTGTTAACATTTCAGCACTTTGGCGATTTCCCTGATGTCCATGACAACATATTATATGCAACACTTGAAAAGTTTATTTGCCAGCTATATTTGCCTGGCACAACAAATGAGGGAATTGGAAAGGTTTGGTGGCATGTCTTTCCAAATAAACAGATTCAAGGTAAACATTTAACTCGCTTCAACCTGCAATCAAACGTGCCCATTACCAGACTTGATTTGGAATACTGACATCATTGCAAACCCACAGTTGCCATTATCTACTAAGTATGGGTAGAATGAAGAGGAAGGCAATTTATTCCTGTGATGTGTACTTTACCTCCAGCCCCCGAGGCACTGATACATCTAATAAAATGTTCTTGCAAGAAGTCTACATGCCAATCAGGAATATGTACCTGCTACAAAAACAGTCTGAGTTGCAGCGAAATGTGTCTTTGGTGAATTAGTCTTTGTCGTTTTCACAAAATGAGGATAGTACTGATGACAGTTTTGATGAGGAGTAATGATAAATTTATATACTACTACACTTTTCACATCTTAGGCCACATGTTTTTCTAAGCGATAAAAACAGTTAGAAAAATATATCTAACTGCATCATAATACGTGATGAATAAATTAAACTTGTTTGAACTTCACATACTTTGCAACAACTTTACTTCTACTATACGTGCAGTGGACCAAACTACGGCATTTTAGTGTTCCTACACCTGGTTACATAGCATTTTCGTTCGTATCCTCGGTTCTATAGGACCTATTTAGTTATTCTACACGTCAAATTAAATGTAATTAAATGCTTCTTCCTTTTTTTCTCATATTTTAAGGAGACAGTAGTTTATTGGTAAAGTTTGGAAAGCGATAAAAACTGGGCCCAATTTACATACTTTTGGTAAATTCTCGCAGTACTGCAGTAATATTATCTTAAACGTGACAAAACATGGGACATAAATGGTGGGAAATTAAATTTCGTTTCATTTGACATCAAGAAAACCAAAGTAGGACTTACACAACCAAAGATACAGCAATTTTACTAATGCTTTAAATGGTGGCCATGTTTCCAAGATGGCGGCCATATCCTGGTTACTAGAGCAGTTTTATTCATATCTCCGGTTCTATGGGGCTGATTCAGTTATTCTACACATCAAATTAAAGGCAATTAAACGTTTCATTATTTTCTTCTTATACTTTAAGATGCTAAATCCAGTTGTTTATTGGTAAATTTGGGAAAGCGATAAAAACTAGGCCCAATTTGCATACTTTTGGTAAATTCTCACAGAACTATCATCGTAAACGTACCAAAACATGAGACACAAAAGGTGGAAAATTAAAATACTTTTCATTTAATATAAAGAAAACAAAAATCGGATCAATACAACTAAAGATACAGCAATTTAATAATGCTGTAAATGGCAGCCATATTTTCCTAGATGGTGGCCATATCCTGGTTACTTGAGCGTTTTTATTCATATCTCCGGTTCTATGGGACCGATTTAGTAATTCTACACATCATATTAAAGGTAATTAAATGCTTCATCCTTTTCTTCTGATACTTTAAGGAGCTAAATCCAGTAGTTTATTGGTAAATTTGGGAAAAGTGGTAAAAACTGGGCACAATTTGCATACTTTTGGTAAATTCTCACAGAACTATCATCTTAAACGTGACGAAACATGGGCATAAAAGGTGACAAATTAAATTGCCTTTCATTTGATATAAAGAAAACCAAAATCGGATCAATACAACTAAAGATAAAGCAATTTTACTAAAGCTGTAAATGCCGGCCATGTTTTCCAACATGGTGGCCGTATGCAGGGGTTTCTGGGAAAACAACAAACGGAAATAGAAGCTGTTGGATGTCCTTATTGTGTAGTTCTAACGGTAAAATTCTACCACGAAATTCTCACGGGATTACACAAGTCACCTGACTAAAAGAAATTAATAAGAAGTGTAATATCAAGAAAGGAGATGTGTTTGAAATGTGGTACCTCCATCATAAACCCTGAAGAGGGATGAAATTCGTTCATAAATTCGAGAATAATAATACTTTTGGAAGGGGAGGGGGAACACAGAGCATCCATGTCATCAATGAATCTTTTGTAGTAGGAAATTCCAGGAAAGGTTTGGAGAAGACTGCAGTCAACTTTGTTCAGAATAATGTTACAATTTAACGTGGCTGTTGGGGATCCTCTAGCGACTCCGTTATGCTGATGGAAGTACCATTTTTTGTACAGGACGAAAGTAGTACAATGGTGAATCAAGAAAATTTTCTGATGACCTAAAGTTGCACTTCCCAATTATTTCTGAATCCGATAGTTTTCAGCTGCAATGGGAAAATGATTTGGTGCATTCTTGGTCGGATGGATGGCAACTACCACTCTCTGAAGACAAGTGCAGAGATTCTCTGTTGGAAATGCACGAAACTCTCTAAACTATTCAGTCGGCAATTCAATTCTGAAAGTTGCCACACAAATTTTAAGGACCTTGGAGTTTGGTTCCAGTCTGATCTTAAATTTTCAACACAATGTAATTATATCACATCGATGGCCAACCTTATATCCGCTGTTTCACGTCTGGAAATCCAAATACCAACTTCTGGACATTTAAGCTGTACGTCCGCCCACGTCTTGAATATGCCAGCCAAGTCTGGTCACCTAGCCTTTTAAAAGATATCTATCACATTGAATCGGTCCAGAGGCACTTTACAAATTTGCTCCCGGGTCTGAGCAGAGAGTTTTACAGCCATTGTTTAAAAATCCTAAAGTTGGACACTCTAGAACTGTGGCGACTAAAGGCCGATTTAATTCTAACCTACAAAATTCTACATTGCTTGTTACCACTTGAGCTAGGCTACCCTACTTTGAGCTTAGTATCGAGACAAGAACTAGGGTACGCCGATTTAAGCTTGTGATTTCCAAATTTAATCTTAATTGCAGGAAATCCTTTTTAGCTGTGAGAGTCGCTCCAGTGTGGAATTTCTTAAGTGCCAGCATTGTCTTGGCTTCGTCACTAAACACCTTTAAAACATTGTTGAACGAGTGTTGCTTGAAGGCACACCTTCTCCGTCTCGATAATTATCTTAGAAAGATTCTTATTCGCTTCTTTTCCCATCTTAATCAATTCGAAATCCTCACAACGTTGGCATCTATTGATGTTATGTTTAGTGGTCCCTTGCATTAGTGAGTATGGTTTATCCAGTTGACAATCTATCCTATGATACTGAGGTATTTAGGATGTGATTTTTGTCTTTTGATGTTGTGATTAATGGCCCCTTGTAGTGAGTATACTTTATCCAATTGACAATGTATCCTACAATACTGAGACGTGGTTTTAATAGTGTTCCCTCTCTTAGTTAACTTACGGTAAGGTGTTAGTGGTCCCTCTGGGAATCCTTTCATACCGTTTTGCTTATTTTACAGAGAAATAAACACATTATTATTATAGTAGCGGAAATAATTTCTGGTACACCAAGGCAATCGGCAACCTCTCAGCCAACTTAGGTGAGGGGGAAGGGCCAGAATGAAGTTTATCTTCAATAATTTGCAAAAGAAGTTACTGTTCTATGGAAGGAAATATTGCTTTTACGTCAAAAGATACCCAGTTGTGGGTGGATGGAATGGGTCGGTTACTAATGATGTTCAATACCTCTCAATCTCCAACACCACAAAATTACACTGTTTGAAAAAGACAAAACTCTGATAGGTCTTCAGAGCACTAATTTCATTGCCAAAATGAAAAATTTGCCACTTACCACAAATTCGGAGCACAGATGCGGTTGAAGAACCTAACAAGTTAGCTTTAAAATTAATATTAATACCCATAGTACCAACTCGTCCCCATCTGTAGTGTATTGGTGGGGTACACTAAAAATCTGTGTGGGTTAACCAGGACATAGTAACGACAGACAACTGTTGTGTTGGCTACAACTGGGAGACAAGTTTGACTGGGAAAGCCTTGTATATATATATATATATATATCATTTTACAATGGTCATCTGTGCGGTCTCATGTACTATGGCATGAAACATTACAATATTGCAGAGCTAGCCTAACAGTGGGTTAGATAATTCTAAGAAGGTTAACAAACTGGACCTGAATTGAATGCGCCATTGGGGTGTCTCACTGATGACACCACACGGACCACCTTTCTCCACTTCTTTTCTTGCAAATTAAAACTTACAAAGAAGGTAACCCACGTAGACTCATCACGAGCGGAAAGAAGCCCCTAACCTTGTCTGTGTCTAGCTTGTGACGCCCATCCTTAAAATCCTGTGTTCCCCATGAGCAAGGATTTTACAGATGGGCGTCACAAGCTTGACACGAACAAGGTTAGGGGCTTCTGTAAAATGATATTACAGGGTGGGGCAGAAAGGACGGAACACCCCAGGCAATTCAAGCTGATTCATACTAGAGCAGTGAAACCTTGCATGGTATGAAGGTGAATAGGGGCCCCACGAATCATGTATTTAGCACTGACCTTGACATAGTCTTTCAAGGTCATCGAACATCTAACTTTTAAACCATGCTTTGTAGAACCTATGTTTAAATTTGAAACTTGTAGACATTGGCAAGGCATGACCAATGCAAAACATGGAACGAAAATCGGATCATTCGTTTACGAGTTATGGGTATTACAAGCATTATGCTGTCGTGCAGCTTGAGTGGCTTCCCTGCCAAACAGTTTGAGAAAAAACGTAAAGTGGTCGTCAATAACGAGTAACGTCTTCTAGGGGAAGAGTAAACAAACAGCTACTACCATGCCAACGACTACGCACATTACATTAGCCGAAGAAGGGGTCATTCGTTTGAATGCCAAGGTCAACAATTGAAAGGGCATACGGTGATAGCTTGTGTGTGGCTTCTTAACGACTTTTAATAGGCTACTTTCATTCACGCTGCTGTTCTGTTAAAGCCGGACTAGTTTTTTTCTTACCAGCATTGCAACATGTAATTAACTGAGGATAAGCAGAAAAGCCTACCGGCAGCAGTTTCCTATGTTGCTTAGGATCAGTTGATAAATTGAACAAAACTCTTAACAAAAATACAAAAGTACCACGCAACAGTACTGTTGGAAAACACACATAGTAACCATTGTACTCCCAATGGTGTTAGCGATAATGACCTTATAGCCTGCTGGTAAGGTCATCCATCTGATGACACTAATAACAGACGAAAAAAAGGGAGATGACGTTGGTGCATCGGTTACCGACAACTGCATCTGGGCAAATAACAGACCACTGGTTACCACATACCCTCAGTGTAAAAAGTGTTCAAAATGTCCCCCTCCGCCCCAATGCATAATCTTGCACGATGTTTGGTGCTAGCGTGAACTGCAGCGAGCTGTTCTGGGCGAATAGCAGCACAAGCTTCGTGCATTCGTCCCTCCAAATCAGCGACATCAGCAGGTTGGGCCAGGTACACTTTCTCTTTTAGGTATCCCCACAGGAAGAAGTCGAGTGGACTGAGGTCAGGGGAACGTGCAGGCCACCCGACCAGCCCACCACGTTTAGTGAATAAACGGCCTGGAAAGGCTTCATCGAGATGTTCTCTCATAATAGCTGCAAAGTGTGGGGGAGCACCATCATGTTGGTACCATAGTTGTCAACGTGCTGCTAGTGGTAATCCGTCCACAAACTCTTCCAAAACACCGTCCAGTATCAGTTGATTGTACCTAACACCATTAAGTGTGCCCTGGTAGAATATTGGGCCAATAATCCGACCACCTATGATCCCACACCAAACATTGACCCGCCAGTTGACTTGGTGAAGTGTCTCTCGCAGCCAGGGTGGATTCTCTATGCTCCAGTAATGTGTGTTGTGGGTGTTGACCACACCATCCCTGGTGAATTGGGATTCGTCTGTCCACAGAATACGGGTGTTCTCGCCATTCCCTACATCCAGTGTCAACCAGTTACAGAAGTCAAGACGGGCCTGGTAATCACGTTCCTCAAGTCCCTGGTGACAATGAACGTGGAATGGATGAAATCTGTTAGCGTGGAGTATCCTGCCCACAGAACGACGGCTCAACCCACTCTGCTGTTCAATGTCCCGCGTGCTGGTATGTGGTTGTAGTTGGACGTAAGCTATTACTGCAGCCGAATTCGCTTCATTAGTGGCCTCCCGTCGTCAGCCAGGTGGATGCGTAGGCTAGACTGATCCTGTTTGCTAAACTCTCCGAACAGTACGGAGGATTGTGTTTATAGATGGCTGTAGCAAACCAGGATGCCTTTGACCATACATCCGTATAGCAGCTCTTGCATTCCGCTGACATTCCCCATACAATAGTAGCATTTCAAGTTACTGTTCATTTGTGTATGGAGGCATGGTGGGGGTTGCTAGTCCGTGTTAAGCAGTTGGACTCCCTCCTGAGGTAGACCTTTCCTGTTCACTTGGAACTACATGAATGTATGTATTGAACCAATCGCAATTTGCATACAAATGTCTTTACATACTTAACATGCTTATGGTCCGAATTCAGTTGTTTATTTATCATCATGGAACATCATGGTCTATTGTACTGTATGTAGTACATTCCTAATTCATTCTGTAGGTCTGCAGTGCTTAGTTCTCAAATATGCAAATAAATGACATTGAAGGAATTGTTCAAGGTCACCAAACGACTATGTACTGTAGTACAGTTAGGGGCTGTCCATAAATGGTGTCACACGAACTTTGCCTGTCTAACCACCACCCTCCCCTTGTCACATTGTGTCACAGCTTCTGCAACCCACCCTCGACAATGAGGTCACAAATTCCTACAACCCCTCTCCCCCAATCGATAGAGGTTGCTTGTTTTAGGCGATCTTATCCCTAAAATGCTACATGCGGTTAAATGGTTTGTAGGCTATGTTTTATTGCCAAAGTTTTGCATGAATGTAATTTTGTTAAACAGTTTTGTCTTTTGGTTTATTGCGTGGTACTTTTGTATTTTTGTTAAGACTTTTGTTTAATTTATCAACTGATCCTAAAGCAACATAGGAAACTGCTGCCCGTAGGCTTCTCTACTTATCCTCAGTTAGTTACATGTTGCAATGCTAGTTAAAAAAAAACTAGTCTGGCTTTAATTCGAGGATGGCTTCACAGAACAGCAGCGTGAATGAAAGTAGCCTATTAAAAGTCGTTGAGAAGCCACACACAAGCTATCACCGTATGCCCTTTCAATTGTTGACCTTGGCGTTCAAAAGAATGGCCCCTCTTCGGCTAATGTAATGTGTGCAGTCGTTGGCATGGTAGCTGCTGTTTGTTTACTCTTCCCCTAGAAGACGTTACCCGTTATTGACGACCACTTTACGTTTTTTCTCAAACTGTTTGGCAGGGAAGCCAATCAAGCTGCACGACAGCATAATGCTTGTAATACCCATATCTCGTAAACGAATGATCCGATTTTCGTTCCATGTTTTGCATTGGTCATGCCTTGCCAACGTCTACAAGTTTCAAATTTAAACATATGTTCTACAAAGCATGGTTTAAAAGTTAGATCGTTGATGACCTTGAAAGACTATGTCAAGGTCAGTGCTAAATACATGATTCGCGGTGCCCTATTCACCTTCATACCGTGCAAGGTTTTACTGCTCTAGTATCAATCAGCTGGAATTGCCTGGGGTGTTCCGTCATTTCTGCCCCACTCTGTATATATACAAGGCTTTCCCAGTTGTAGCCTACACATCAGTTGTCTCTCGTTACTATGCCCTAGTTAACCCACACAGATTTTTAGTGTACCCCACTAATACACTGCCGATGGTGACGAGTCGGTACTATGGGTATTAGTATTATTTTAAATCTAACTTGTTAGGTTCTTCAACCACATCTGTGCTCCAAATTTGTGGTAAATGGCAAATTTTTCATTTTGGCAATGAAATTAGTGCTCTGAAGACCTACCAGAGTTTAGTCTTTTTCAAACAGTGTAATTTTGTGGTGTTGGAGATTGAGTGGTGTTGATGATAATAGGTAAATTTAATACCTTAACTACTTGAACTGAAGAGGGCAATTGGGTTTGTAATGGTTTATTTTTACAATAATAGTGTCCTAGAGTGCCACACTAGCGTGTCCCACCTGCAGTACTATGAACGGGATGAACTGAAAATGCGCTGCTAAATTAACTTTTGTAAATCCGATAGTGCTTGGCCCTTATTCAGGCTGGTTTGTGCCGGTGTTTAATTTATGACCATAGCGTTTATGCTTAAACGAGTGAAACTTGGTCTGTGCTGCAAGCTTAGGCCAGTAGTGTTGTTTTGTGAAACGTTTCAAAAGTGTATGAATGTCGAAACATTTTAAAAGCCTAGTCCCTTTAAATTCAATTTATAGGCGGTTGATTCAAATTACTAGGTAGGCTACAGTTATTTTTGAGTGGCTTACTTGTTAAGTAGATAGCCGGTAGTCTCGAGTGCTCCTTGTTTAATTTAAGATTAACTAGGATTGTAATTAAAATTTAATTATTCAGTGTAGGCTTATACCTGAGACAGGTGTCGTGAGTAAACCACCTGTGACTACTGTTCCAGTTAACAATATAGTAGAAGCTGAAGCAAATTCAGAACTGAGCACTAGCGCTGAAGTTAATTCAAATTTAAATTTAAATTTAAATTCAAGTAGTGAAGAAGAAGACAACATGGCTACTTCCAGGACAGCAGGTCTATTTGCCGAGTTCGATGGTGAAAACGGTACATGGGAAAAACACTCCACCCGGATAGGCTTCTATTTTAGATAAAAAAAAATATACCCCCTGCAGCAAAAATTGATTTTTTGAGGGCTTCTGTAGACAGAAAATATTTGACCGAATCTTGAACATTATTTCATCAGCACTTCCTGATTCTTTACTTATGCAAATTTGGTGAAAACTATTCTCGATGACGTTGAACCCCTACCATCAGTGGTTTCAGAAAGGGTTAAATTTTTTAGAAGGTCTCAGAAACCCGATGAAAGCTTCAGTGAATATTAGCTTCATTAAAAATGCTAACTTAGTACTGTGATTTTGACAAAATCACAGATATCAACAACGAAACGATTAGGGATCGCCTAATCGGTGGTGTGTGGTCAGAAACCTTACAATGCGAACTTTTGAAGCAGACTCTGGATTTAAAGGGTACAACATCCTTAGCTTTGTCCCTTGAATCTGCTGAAAATGATCAGGCATTATTCGGGCCCACAATAAGTCGGTTAATTTTATTTCCAAGAAACCAGTTAAGACTCAAATTCGTAACAAGACATCCAAGGATTTTATCTGCAATTGTTGCGGAAAATCCGGTCACATCAAAACCCATTGCAAGTACCATGATTATACTTGTGGCAGATGCCATACAGTTGTTCATTTAAAAGCCGTGTGCAAAAAGTCAAGTAACAGTAAATCTAATAGAACAACTAAAACGTATGAACAGTCAAAACCCAGTTCAAGCACTAGTTTTAAATCTAGACCTAAAGGTAAACTCGAGTACAGTTATAAGAAGAAAGTTCATAAACTCGAACGTGAAGGATGTTGAAATAGAAAATTCAGAGTCTGGTTCTGAAGCCGACAGTGATTCAGAAGATGATTATTTGTTGCAAAACAATACTCTTTTATAGGTCAGGCTGCAGCCCAAAATTCAATTCCCCTTCACAAACAAAATAGTTATTGTAGTTAATTCCATGAAAATTTGTAAATATTACATGCCAGTTTGCCTCGATGGAGTTAATCTTGAAATGAAACTTGATTCCGGGGCAGACACTACAATAATTCCTATTGAGTGGCATCAGAAATAATTTGCGGATTGTACTCTCAAGCTCAGTCCGTACTCTATCCACTAATACACCGATTGAGTGGAAAACACGATATATTCTGGCAATCTTAAAGTAAATGGCAAAGGCCAAACTGAACACTTGGATGGCTTAGTCTCCAAATTTTATAAATGCACATTAATGGGAAAAGATTGGTTATCAATCTTCAGAGTAAACTATGATCCTTTCTATGACCAGCAAACAAAAGTTAACGTTAAAGAACATATTAAGAAAGTTAAAACAAGCATTACACCTGTTGATAATGAAGAAATAGTTAAAAGTTTCCCAGAATTGTTTAGAGAGGTAATGGAAAAGTTTAAAAACTTTAAAGCTAAGATTCATTTAAAGGCTGACGCTAAACCAGTTTATTGTTGTATTCGACCATTTCCATTGGCACTTAAGAAAAAAGTCAACCAGGAAATTAGGCGCCTGGTGGGCTTAGGAATTCTGGAGCCTGTGGAGACCTCACAGTGATCGTGATCATTCTTAAAGCTGATGGCGAAATCAGAGTGATAGGTGATTACAAAACCACCGTGAATCCACAATTGGAAGTCGACCACTATCCGGTGCCCACAGCAGCAGAATTATTCAGTGAACTCGCTGGCAGTGACACATTTTCCCTTATCGATCTTAAGGATGCTTTTCTGCAAATTGAACTTGATAAAGAGTCACAAGAAGCGTTAACTATTAACACACCCCTGGGTCTTTTTCGTTGGCTTCGTGTACCTCTGGGCCTTGCGTCCAGTCCTGGAATTTTCCAAAGGGTCATGACGCAAATCACGACTAAAATTCCCAAATGTCTTCCATTCTATGATGACATCCTCGTGAGTGGGAAGGGGAAAGCATGACGACACACTAAACCAACTGTTAACCACTTTGCAAGATGCAGGAGCGAGGCTTAAGATCGAAAAGTGTTAACTGTCGCGGCCTGAATTAAAATATTTAGGCCACATGATCAATGCAGAGGGTTTTCATACACTCCCTGAGGTTATTGAAGCAGTCACAAATGCCCAACTTGTATTCCTGAGCTACAGAGCTTTTTGGGTTTTGTAAATCATTACACGAAGTACTTACCTAACCTTGCTCATATTCTGTCTCTAGTTACCCGGCCGTTGAGCCCAAAAGTTAAATGGGTCGGGGGGGGGGGGGGGGGCAGAGTGTGAACAAGCTGTTAACAAAGTTAAAGAACTGTTTATTAAATCTAAAGTTCTGGTCCATTATGATCCCAAACTGAAGCTCGTTTGTCATGTCTCGCCTTACGGGGTCAGCGCTTGCCTTATGCATGTCATGCCAAACGGCAAATCAAGCTTTTACCCCGACATACAACAGTACTTTGTACGCTGCAGTGAAATCCCTATCGAGAATGATACATTATTTTGGGGATTCAGGATCGTCGTGCCGACAGCCTTACGAAAACAAATTTTGAAAGATTTACATAGCTCACACCTGGGTATAGTTAAACTCAAGAGCTTGGCTAGGTCAAAGGTGTGGTGGCCTAAGATTGATTCTGATATCGAAAACAAAGTTAAATCCTGTCAAAACTGTCAAGAGTTTAATGATGCTCAATCTGTCGGACCCAAGCATACATTGGAGTATCCACTAAAACCTAATGCAAGATTCCATGCTGATTTTTTGGGGCCGATGAATAATTACATGTTTTTCATCCTTGTCGATGCACACAGTAAAATTCCATTCGTGCATAAAATGAAATCCACAACAACAGCTAACGTTTTCAATATTTTAAATAACCACATTGCCGAATACGGGCTAATGGATACTTTGGTTACTGACAATGCTCCGCAATTTATTTCTGCTGAATTTCAAATGGGTAAATGGTAATGGTGGGTAAATGGTTTAGCTGAGATTTATGTTCGTTATTTTGAGCAAATTTATAAGGCTGCTCGACGGGATGGATCCACAATTCAGGAAAGCATAAATTCTTACTTATTATCATCAGGAATTACTCTAAGCTCTACCACCCAAGCTACACCCGGAAAATTATATTTCAACCGAGAATTAAAGTCTTGTTTGGATTTGTTGTATCCGGATCCTACCACTAAGGTTAAAAAGAACCAACTTAAACAAGTTAAAAACACACATAATCGTGCGTTGAAATATCAAGTGGGGGATAAAATATGGTATCGGGACACTCGCGTAACTACTTCTAGGTTATAGTCTATTGGCACTGTATTTGAGAAATGTGAACACCAAACTTACATTGTTATCGATGATGATGGTGTCACTAAGCTTCGCAAACATCATGAACAGATAAGGTCCCGTACCGTTGAAAATTATGTCGAAGATTCACCGCCTAACGAGCGCGAACCGACACGAAAATCTGACAATTCCTGCGTGAATAAATTTCCTGGTAATTCACAACTTCATGTTAAAAGCAAAGATCGTTTGTCAGTGTCTAAGCAACGCCATGAAAAGCCAATTTCTGTCGACGCATTTCCGAGGAGAAAATCGCTGGGCCAATCCAGAAGTTCCATACTTGTTGCTAAGTCAGGTCGATCACCAATCAAAAGCCGAGGTGGATCATCGGAGAATTTGCGAGCCGTAACACCAGGTGTCAGCACTTCTCCAGCAAGATCACCCCATACACGGTCTGTGGACGATTTTGGCAGCGTCATTAATTTGCCCTTGGCTGCAACTTCCAGCGCCACACAACGTGATATTCAAAAGCCAGATGGGTAAGAGCCTTTGATATTTAGAGCAGGCTTCTGAGCTAGTGACGATGCTGACACCAAAGCTTACTAAGTTTAAATCAAAGCATAACAAACATAAAGCTGTGCCATCACCGCCTCCACGTGATGATGTACTGCACTGCTTCCACATAATCGAACTAAAAGGTTACAAAAAGTCCCAGACAAGCTTAACCTGTAATCTATAAATTTGTGCTTGTGTGGCTACTACTTTCCTCGTTTAATGTTCGTAACCCAGTTATCCATAAAGCAAACGAGATTTTTTTTTTAATGGAGATGCTCGCAACATGTGTTTGTTACAGTTACCCGTGCACGGAATAGACCGCGTTAATTTTAAACAGTCCTCCTTAAAATTGGGAAGAAAAGTTTTGTATATTGTTATTCGTGTGAAAAATAGATTTCATGTTTTCATGTTGTTGTTTCTTTTTTGTCTTTTCATGTAAAAATTTCCGCATAGTATATACAATGTTGTTGGAGCCACAACAGGAAAACCGATGCTACTCTAACCATTACATCTGCCGCCAGGCGAATTTGCAATGGATGCAAGATAATTACAGCTGCCACGTAGAGTTTTGGCCACAGTATGGTTGCTTGACAACAGAAAATAAAGACCAATGGTTACTTACCAACTAAAACAAATTATAATAGAGGAAAAATTGTTGCTCCAATTGAAATTTCAAGCAGTCAGATTTTCAGACGTGCTTCATTCATGTTTAATTTATCGCTTAAACCTGTACATCCTGATTTATTTTAATTTTATTACTCAGCTTTCCAAAAAAATGTTTATTTTTTCTCTTAAGAAGCGAATCATTAAGTAATTTCTTAAAACTAGGACAGTGTACTAAAAAAAAATCTTGCCTTCAAAAATAATTCATATTTTACTTTTCAGCTAGGCTAAGAATTTTTTTTTCAGTTTTTTATTGTGCTCTCTACATTGTGGTGTCATTAGTGAGACACCACAATGGTGCATACAATTCAGGACCAGTTTGTTGACCTTCCTAGAGTTGTCTAACCCACTGCTAGGCTAGCTATCCGATATTGTAATGTTTCATGGTATAGTACATGTGACCGCTCAGGTCATGTGACTGCTCAGGTCATGTGACCGCTCAGGTCAAATGACCATTGTACAATGATATACGTACAAGGCTTTCCCAGTAAAACTTGCCTCTCCAGTTGTAGCCTACACAACAGTTGTCTTTCGTAACTATGCCCTAGTTAACCCACACACATTTTTAATGTACCCCACCGATAAACTACAGTCAGTTT
Source organism: Lithobius niger (assembly GCA_023313725.1). Classification (NCBI taxonomy): domain Eukaryota; kingdom Metazoa; phylum Arthropoda; class Chilopoda; order Lithobiomorpha; family Lithobiidae; genus Lithobius; species Lithobius niger. The sequence goes on from JAHWFP010144513.1 coordinate 20,078, forward strand.
TTTATATTTTTCAAGTACTTAAGGTTTAAGTTCATTATCATCAATGAGACGAGCCGGACATCTACATAATTAAAATCATACTAGCAGAGTCGCTCGCTTCGCTCGCTCATTCTGCGTCGTCTCGCTGCGCTCGAGGAGATTTCTTGTTGCAACACTTATGATACAGACAGACCTTCCACATAAAAAACGATCAAGCAAACTATAAGAGTGTAGTATGCGTTATCGGTTATCTCGAGAGAAGGTCAATATTATTTTTTTACGTCCAAGGAGTCAAGCAAAAAGTTAAGATCAAGCAATTTATCAGAAAAGCGCTGTTTCAGAACGTCAGTTGTAATCTCCTACGAAGGTGAAAGATGAAAGATTGATAGAGCAAAGCGAGACACACATTGAAAAGGTTTACTTTACGTGGAAATCGCTCGCTTTGCTCGTTCAATCCACGCACCTCCGTGCCTCAGAAACACGAATGTTTGACACCGTTTTAAAACCAAATCAATTGTTTTGATTTTTCCATGCATCAATTCATCAATTCATTGGTTAATACAAAACCAATTTTAAGATGTATACGTGGTGTGTTGCAAAATACGTCCTCCGTGCGTCTTTTTCCAGATCATCTCTCTTTGCTCGAGGAGGTTTTCATGAACAAACTATGACGTCATAAACAAACATGAAGAGGGTTTAAAAAAAACTTTGACGTTAATTTTTCAGGATTTTACGTTATTTGAGGGTGATAATATCAAGTTACAGCGATGAAAATAGGCCTATTAAAAGCGAAACTTAAATATCTTTCGATTGGTCCTACTCCCATCTTTGTAGGTACCTTGGTTCCGAAGGAGTAGAGGTACAAACACGCACGCACGCACGCACGCACGCACGCACGCACATCGTATGATTTTAATTATGTAGACTAGCGGAGTCGCTCGCTTCGCTCGCTCATTCCGCGTCCTCTCGCTACGCTCGAGGAGATTTTTGCTACAACACTTATGATACAGACAGACATAAAAAAAACTAGACATAAAAAAAACTATAACATAAAAAACTATCAAGCGAATTTTAAGAGTGTTTAGTATGCGATATCGGTTATCTCGAGAGAGAGGGTCAAAATTATTTTTTTACGTCAAAAGAGTCAAGCAATAAGATCAAGCAATTTATCAGAAAAGCGCTGTTTCTGATGACAAACGCTGATTTTCGTTCGCTTCGCTCACTCAATCAGCGCAAACATTTCCTCAGAAGCGTGACTGAACCAATGTAACCACCAAGAACCACACATCACTTGTAATTTGTGTTAGAATACACTTTATATGGGTTTTCTTGTTTTACTTATTTTAAGAATATTGTTCTTTACGTCCTGCTCAGTACAGATTTTTCCATGGGCGTCTTATCACTTCACTTTCTGATTATCCCTCACTTGGAGAAACATCTGCAGAACGTCAGTTGTAATCTCCTACGAAGGTGAAAGATGAAAGATTGATAGAGCAAAGCAAGACACACATTGAAAAGGTTTACTTTACGTGGAAATCGCTCGCTTTGCTCGTTCAATCCACGCACCTCCGTGCTTCAGAAACATGAATGTTTGACACCGTTTTAAAACCATATCTATTGTTTTGATTTTTCCCTGCATCAAGTCAGTTAGTAAAAAACGAATTTTTATATGTATATGTGGTGTGTTGCAAAATACGTAATGCGTGCATCATTTTCCAGATCATCTCTCTTCGCTCGAGGAGGTTTTCATGAATAAACTATGACGTCATGAACAAACATGAAAAAGGTTAAAAAAACTTTGACTTTACTTTTTCAGGTTCTTTCGCTTATTTGAGGGTGATAATATCAAGTTACAGCGATGAAAATAGGCCTATTAAAAGCGAAATTTAATTATCTTTCGTTTGGTCCTACTCCCATCTTTGTAGGTGCTTTGGTTCCGGAGGAGTAGAGGTACAAACACATCACGCACGCACGCATATCGTATGATTTTAATTATGTAGACTAGCGGAGTCGCTCGCTTCGCTCGCTCATTCCGCGTCGTCTCGCTGCGCTCGTGGAGATTTCTTGCTGCAACACTTATGATATAGACAGACCTTCCACATAAAAAACGATCAAGCAAATTATAAGAGTGTAGTATGCGATATCGGTTATCTCGAGAGAAGGTCAGTAATATTTTTTTACGTCCAAGGAGTCGAGCAAAAAGTTAAGATCAAGCAATTTATCAGAAAAGGACTGTTTCTGATGACAAACGCTGATTTTCGTTCGCTTCGCTCACTCAATCAGCGCAAACACCGTTTTAAAACCAAATCTATTGTTTTGATTTTTTCCTGCATCAAGTCGATTAATACAAAACCAATTTTAAGATGTATATGTGGTTTGTTGCGAAATACGTTGTCCGTGCATTCTTTTCCAGATCATCTCTCTTCGCTCGAGGAGGTTTTCATGAACAAACTATGACGTCATGAACAATCATCAAGAGGGTTTAAAAAAACTTTGATGTTAGTTTTTCAGGGTTTTTCGCATATTTTAGGGTGATAATATCAAGTTATAGCGATGAAAATAAGCCCATTAAAAGCGCAATTTAATTATCTTTCGTTTGGTCCTACTCCCATCTTTGTAGGTGCCTTGGTTCCAGAGGAGTAGAGGTACAAACACGCACGCACGCACGCACATCATACGTCCTTAATTATGTAGATGATGATGTGCGTGCGTGCGTGTTTGTACCTCTACTCCTCCGGACCCAAAGCACCTAGAAAGATGCGAGTAGGACCAAACGAAAGATAATTAAGTTTAGCTTTTAATAGGCCTATTTCCATCGCTATAACTTGATATTATCAGCCTCAAATAAGCGAAAGAACCTGAAAAACTAACGTCAAAGTTCGTTTCTTTAAACCCTCTTCATGTTTGTTCATGACGTCATAGTTTTTTCATGAAAACTTCCTCGAGCGAAGAGAGATGACCTGGAAAAGGATTCACGGAGGACGTATATTGCAACACACCACATATACTTTTTAAAATTGGTTTTGTGTTAACCAATGAATTGATGAATGGATTCATGGAAAATCAAAACAATAGAGTTGGTTTTAAAACGGTATCAATCATTCGTGTTTCTGAAGAATGGATGGAAGGAAGGAAGGAAGGAAGAATGGATGGAAGAATGGAAAAGAGGAACAAAAGAATGTGAGAATAAAGGATGATTGGATGGATGGAAGGATGGAAGAAAGGAAGGAAGGATGTGAGAATGGAAGGATGAATGGAAGGATGGAAGGAACGACAGAAGAATGGATGGAAGGAAAGAAAAAATGATGGAAGGAAGGATGAAGGGAAGGATAAAAAAAAGGAAGGAAGGAAGGCAGGATGGAAGAAAGGATGGATGGAGGGATAGAAGGAAGGATGGATGGATGGATAGAAGGAAGGATGGAAGGAAGTAAGAAAGGATGGAAGGAAAGGAAGGAAGGAAGGATGAATGGATGGATGGATAGAAGGAAGGATGGATGGATCGAAGGAAGGATGGGTGGAAGGAAGGAAGGTTGGATGGATAAGGAAGGATAGATGGATGGAAGGAGGGATGAGTGGAAGGTAGGAAGGAAGGATTGAACAAAGGATGGATGGAAGGATGGGTGGACCTGAATGTGTATCAACTGACTTGATGTATGGAAAACATAGACCCGTTCTGAAGCACGGAAGTGCGTAGATTGAGCGAGCAAAGAGAGCGATTTCCACGTAAACTAAAACTTTTCAATGTGTGTCTCGCTTTGCTCTCGCTATATTTCATCTTTCACCTTCGTAGGAGAATACATCTAACGTTCTGCAGATGTTTCTCAAAGTGAGGGATCATCAGAAAGTGAAGTGATAACACGCCCATGGAAAGACCTGTACTGAGCAGGACTTACAGAACAATATTCTTAAAATAAGTAAAACAAGAAAACCCATATAAAGTGTATACTAACACAAATTACAAGTGATGTGATGTTTTTGGTGGTTACATTGATTCAGTCACGTTCCTGAGGAAATGTTTGCGCTGATTGAGTGAGCGAAGCTAACGAAAATCAGCGTTTGTCATCATTAACAGCGCTTTTCTGATAAACTGCTTGATCTTTTTGCTTGACTCCTTGGACGTAAAAAAATATTATTGATCTCTCTTAATAACCTATATCGCATTCTACACTCTTATAATTTGCTTGATCGTTTTTTATGTGGAAGGTCTGTCTGTATCGTAAGTGTTGCAGCAAAAAAGCTCCTCGAGCGCAGCGAGACGACGTGGAATGAGCGAGCGAAGCGAGCGACTCCGCTAGTCTACATAATTAAAATCATTTGATGTGCGTGCGTGTTTGTACTTCTTCTCCTCTGAAACCAAGGCACCTACATAGAGAGGAGTAGGACCAAATTAAAGATAATTAAATTGCGCTTTTAATAGGCCTATTTTCATCGCTGTAACTTGATATTATCACCCTCAAATATGCGAAAGAACCTGAAAAACTAACGTCAAAGTTTTTTGACCCGCATGATGTTTGTTCATGACGTCATAGTTTGTTCAAAACCTCCTCGAGCAAAGAGAGATGATCTGGAAAAGGATGCACGGACAACATATTTTGCAACACGCTACATATAGATCTTAAAGTCGGTTTTGTATTAACTGACTTGATGCATGGAAAAATCAAAACAATAGATTTGGTTTTAAAACTGTGCCAAACAGTCGTTTTTCTGAAGAATGGAAGGAAGGAAGGAAGGAAGAAATGATGAATGGAAAGATGGAAGGAACGTATGAAAAACTGGAAGGAAGGATGGATGAAAGGAAGGAACGAATTAAGAATGGATGGAAGGATGGACAAGAGGAAGAAGGATGTGAGAATGGAAGGATGAATGGAAGGATAGAAGGAAGGATGGAAGAAATGATGAATGGAAGGATGGAAGGAAGGATGAATGGAAGGAAGGACGTATGGATGGAAGATAGGATGGAAGGAACGATATACGAATGGATGGAAGGAAGAATGGAAGGAAAGAAAATATGATGGATGGAAGGATGAAAAGAATGAAGGAAGGATGGATGGAAGGAAGGAAAGAAGAATGGAAGGATAGAAGGAATGATGGATGGATGGATGGATCGAAGGAAAGATGGAAGGATGAATGGATGGATGGAAAGATAGAAAGAAGGAAGGATGGAAAGATAGAAGGAATGATGGACGGATGGATCGAAGGAAGGATGGAAAGAAATAAGGAAGGAAGGATGGATGAATAGAAGGTTGGAAGGATGGATGGAAGGAAGGGTGAACCTGAATGTGTATCAACTGACATGATGCATGGAAAAACACAGACCCATAGACCTGGTTTTAAAAGGGCGTCATTTTCTAGGATTTGAAGCACGGAAACATTCGTGATTTGGAGCACGGCAGTGCGTGGATTGAGCGAGCAAAGCGAGCGATTTCCACGTAAAGTAAACCTTTTCAATGTGTGTCTTGCTTTGCTCTATCAATCTTTCATCTCTCACCTTCGTAGGATATTACATCTGACGTTCTGCAGATGTTTCTCCAAGTGAGGTATCATCAGAAAGTGAAGTGATAAGACGCTCATGGAAAAATCTGTAACTGAGCAGGATGTAAAGAACAATATTCTTAAAATAAGTAAAACCAGAAAACCTATATAAAGTGTATACTAACACAAATTACAAGTGATGTGTGGTTCTTGGTCGTTACATTGATTCAGCACGATTCTGAGGAAATGTTTGCGCTGATTGAGTGAGTGAAGCGAACAAAAATCAGCTTTTTTGTCATCAGAAACAGCGCTTTTCTGATAAATTGCTTGATCTTTTTGCTTGACTCCTTGGTCGTAAAAAAATAATATTGACCTTCTCTCGAGATAACCGATAACGCATACTACACTCTTATAATTTGCTTGATCGTTTTTTATTTGGAAGGTCTGTCTATATCATAAGTGTTGCAGCAAGAAATCTCCTCGAGCGCAGCGAGACGACGCGGAATGAGCGAGCGAAGTAAGCGACTCCGCTAGTTTTTAATAAGCGAAGTGAATTTTGACATCGGGTTGTGTTGGAGAATGACATGTGTGTCAGTCTTTCCCATTTTTTGAAAAAGTTGTTAAAACTTTCCGTCGGGCAGAGAACAGTAGCATTGTTCTTGTCAGCGTTGCAGATTGTGATACCGGGCCTGTTTCTGAGTTTTCAAATGGCAATAAGTTCTACATGAGAGAGATTGGGTTTCTGTTGAGAAAAAGCAATACGGAGGCAACTGAGTACAATGGCAAGTGCCTCAGTGGGCCTAGGAAGGTTAAAAATTTAGTTTTGAGAGATACGATAAATAGGGGTGCAATCTGTTGGATGGCTGGTTTAATTACCCATTTTCGGTCTATTCTAAAAAGGTTGGTTTCTATAGGAGTTAGATGAATATTGTTCAAATTATGTTCAAACTTCAAGGAAAGGGCAAGAGGTTTTCAGTTTTGGAGGGCAAGTTCATTCGTAGTTGAGAAGGAGTAGGGCGAAAATCACTCAATAGCGTTTCCTGCTCGGAAAATGGCGAATGTGGTGAAATAATAGAGTCAAAGTCAGGAATTTTATTTCTAATCTCTCCCAAAATAGCATAATTAAGGGTGAAGACAGTATGAATACGAAGTCTTCCAGATTTTAAAAGCAATTTGGATGCACGTGTTTGATGAGGACAAAATTTAGATTTTAAAAAGATGGAAAAAAAATTAAGTAAAAGCCAGTTCTTAAGGATGACAGTATGCTACTTAAGAATGCAAATTCGTAAAACAGTTTGAGTGAAACTGCAGACCAGCCATAATGAAGTCGAAGCTTAAATAGTACTCACGTAACACATTGTTGGCTCCTTCTATTCATCCAGAATTTTGGTGTTTTTTTTAATTTATTCTCACTCATTTATCATTAATGCTACCGGAATGCAAACTGTATGCTGTATGTCAATTTACCTCTGATTTATTACATGTTTATTTTTCACATTACTTCTATTGTACAGATCAAAAAACAACTTGCTTCCCTCCTTTTGTACATATTTTTGATGTTTAGTCCACCACTGAGAACGGCTGAACAGCTTCTTAGCCTAACTGGAGAGTATAATTAACCATGGTCAAGTTAATCCTACCGAATAATACTTGAAGTTAAATGAAAACTCGAACGTTGCTACCGAAAGTAGCAATGTTCCAGTTTTCATTTAACCTTCGAACTATTAGTCGGTGCGATTAACTTGACGAATGCTTTGGTGTGTTGATATCACTCCTTTGAAGGGCCGAACCATTCGGAACATGGCGGCCCCTTTTACCAGTTTTGCTTTTTGATATACTTGTTTCTTTACAGTGTAATTAGTTTGGCTATTTTCAACCCTCTTAGGATAAATGACAATGCCACAGAAAAGGCTGAAACTTTGTTCGATAGGGAGATTTTGGTCGCCTGACAACATGAAAGTCACTGTGAGTGACAAAGCTTAACGTTTACTTGTTGTAAAAATGACGTGAATAACGTTGATTGTTGCAGAATTACTAGGTACTGCAAACGCCACTTCTTGTTTCACGAAAATAAATTCGTCCATGTGGTGAATAAAGCTGCAATTTTGAAGGTAGATGTAGTTTAACTACGGAATTAATTATTTGGGGGTCTAGGGGAAGCATTAAATCAGAGTTACCAATCAATCTCAATACTGTTTCACGGGCAGAGTTAACAGTATTTGGCTTTTTCTTTTTAGTAACACAACAATGGACCAAATATTTGGCTACAACAATGAACGTGAAGATCTAAGTATGTAGCACGAAAACAGCACAAAGTAAAGAATTGTTGCTGTACGAATTGCTAAAAAAGACGAGTTCAGCCAATTACTCAACTAAGACTAAGAGACACGTAACCTAAAAGAAAAAAAAAGACGATTTTAAGTGGGTGAGTGATACAGCCATATTCAACACACTTTTAATTATCAATTTAAACAACTTTTAAACTAGTGCTTATTTACAGTTGTATTTTATTTCTGAACATGTTTTATGTATAAACGTGGTTCATAGTTCCATAACCTTCATAGGTTTATTTTTACTAGTTTACTTGTTACAAACTAAACATTGTGATGAGCCTTAGAAAACGCCAGCTTGTCATTCGTGACCATCCCCGTATTAAGTTTGATGAAAGTACGTTGCTTCGTAGAACTAAAGTTAAGAGGGCACATTTAACAAATCCTCAAGCAATACGGGATCGAGTGAACAGGGTTTGTTAAAAAAAATCCGCTGCTCATAGAGCACAAGCAAAAAAGCCACGCCATGGAGTCGAACCGTTATTTTTTTATGTTCGGTTTTTGGTTACGGTTCTGCATTTTTTAATTATAGTTCAATTTAAGGTTCGGTTCGAAATTTTTTGTTGTTGCTTTTAACCAGTTTTAACCAGTTTTTAATACCTAACTCGCCTTACTTACTTACTCAACTACTAACAACGAACAAATAAGTTTGGTTTCAGTTTCCAAAGTTGTTTATTTTAGTTGGTTTTTAGTTGCAAATCTGCAAAGCATAACCCACAACCACCTGAATAAACTTTCAGATCCGGTACTTGGGTCAGATCTCGGATTCGAACTGGCATTCTCTTGGAGCCGACGACGCTGACCACTGGGCTGTGCTTGCCGGCCTTGCTCGTGGTCCCCGGGGCCCCCTCACAAAGCTCGCGCTGGGACTTAGTTTTTCCCTGTTATACGTTGAAGGCGTACATTTGTATCTAGGCGGCTACGGGTTAAAAATTTAATAATAAAGTCCATAACACATTTAAAAAAAAAATCAGACTGCCACTTGTTCAGGGCCTTAAAACAAGTTGCTTACTCGTTTTAACGGATGTTTACATTGTAGACCTGCTAACTAAAGTAGTTTTAATGAACGAAAAAAATAAGAATTTTTCAGAGCATATGCTAGCGAAGTCAGGCATTGCGATATCAAAAATTTATTAAGGGCGGCTTTCCCCTCCCCTTCATTTTCAAATAGGCCGGGTCCGGTGGAAAACCTTTTCTGGGCCTTTTCTTCAACCCTCCCACCCGCCCAGATTACGGCCTGTGCCGTATGAGAAAACATTTGCTATTATCTGAAAAGATCATGTTGATAGCAATTGCAATTATAATTTAATCAGTAAACTAAGAGGTCATCGTGGCTGAGTTGTTTGAGAGGTTTGCGAAACTGGTCGAACCCCTGTAAAGGGGACCTTGGCGAAGTCTCCGCCAGTACTGCTGACCAGGGAGGCGTGAGAGGCTACCATGCTCCTTCGGCGGCTATGGGAACTATTCTGGACAATCTTTCGGCCCCTACGATGATCGGAGGTTTCCGGGATCGAATCCCCGGGTTGGCACCTCCCTTTACCAGATATTTTTTCTTCTCTAAAAGTCTGATAATGTTCAAGATTGAGCCTGTTCAGCCATTCAAGCATTTAGTTGCTTCGGCTGATGTAAGGCTCAAAGAACTTAATTTAAAAAAAAGTGTTAAAAAAAATCCGATAACAATTTTGACCACAATTTTATTGCATGTCATTGTTACCATGCAAACAATGCCTGGTCACGCCGAACGTAGTATGGTTGCCTGGTCAAAGACCCTGAGTGGTTAAAGCTTGCTAAAACCCTTTGGACCATTTGGGCCCTTTCGTTTAGTCTTTGCTGATTTTATTGATGGAAAAATAAAAGAATCTTTTTTCGGAAAAGCTTAAACCAAGTAATGCCGATAACTTTGATATGCTTTTATTTCATAGATGCAAGCTCCTACGCAGAATTGAAGTGTTTCGAAGTTGGTGGATTAACAATGACTGCGTTTGAGATTATTGTCAGGCCCTGAATGGCTATAGTGCCGTATCGGAGATTCGTATGGGGCACCTTCTTAGATTTTATAGTTACAATTGTTATTTCCATTGGTGGTAAATATTTCGTCTTTGTTGTACTTTTCTGGTTAGTCTTAAAATCTGGTCCTTTCCATGTTAATTTGTCACCTGTCTTGAAATGACTATACCATAAAAAGAGCTTAGGGACCGGTTGTTTACTGAGTAGAGGGGGGGGGGGAGGAAAGAAAAAAAAGTAATTTTTGACCTCGCAAATGACACTTTCAGCAGTCAAAATGTCTAAGAACACTCCAACTTCTGAGGCAGACACCAACCATGACGTGAGTGTTTGCCAGGTTTTGAAGCTGTCAGTATCATTTACTTTTCTAGCTACTACCTGCTACAGTAGTTTATTTAGATACTTTCTAGAAAAGCCTTGCTCCTTGTTTTTTAGCTTTTTTTTCATTCAAGGCATTCAAACAACCAGTGCGTTTACCATACTTATATGAAACTCGAAATAAGATGGGTTTAGGAAAGTAAATGTTTTAAAGTACATTTTCTAAGCCAACCTCGTCCTTTGGTTAAAAATGAGGCAGTTGTGGTAACTTGTCGTTGCAGAGTGCTACTTACTTAATTTGGCTACAGGAAATCATCTGCAGTCAGGCACAATATACGTAAGAAAGGTTTGTCACGCCATTTTTGGACCTTGAACGTGGAGGTAAAGATTTTATTAGGATTTTGAATGGTGGAGTCATTGAAAAAATGGCGGTCACATTTTGATATCATCCCTCTTCCGTTGGCCATAAATAATGGTCGGTCTCTTTAAGCTCGTATAATTTCATCTGCCCCGCGAGTGTGTTTGGGGCCCGCCTTAAAAGTCATGGCACTTAAGCCTCTCAACTGCCAGTCCGGGCCCGGTTTAAACTTTTGCGAACTTACGGCTTGCTATATTATGTAATGCTAATGCGGAGAAAGGGTAGGGGAAGGATATGACTACAATTTTTGGTGTATCATTGTTATCGTGCAAACTATGCCTGGTCATGTGGTATATGGTATTGTGGGTTAACCCACGTGGGATATAATTACTCATTGTTATGCTTACCGCTTAGTTTAGCATCATTCTAAACGGCATGCTTGCCGTCAAACAATTTTTGAATCAAACTTAATTTAGCCAACATTTACTTAAATAAACCAAAAACAATAAATTGTATAACTGCACATTCGTCATTAAAACTTTGATTAGTTACTGTTGGAAAATCTATGCCCACAATTAAATGATAGAGTATTGCTAAAAACAACGATGGCGATCCAGAAGTGACGGCAGGAAAATGGTCAAGAACCAAAAAATAATAATTGATAATTCATTTCGGTTTCGTTACGTTTACGGTTAATGCCACCAGTATGTTTTTCAGTTCGGTCACGGTTTCGGTTCGGCAATTTTAAACGGTTTTTAATAGCAGAGGTTTCAACCTTCTATTGGTCTGTGCTTTCATTATATTTGTATAATTTATTAGCTGTAGTAATTTAGTTGTTACTTCTGAATTGAAAGCCCTTATTCATTACTGTCTCGTTAGCTTGTAGCTCATAGCACTAGTTTTCTTGTGTCTAACAAATCGTTCGAAATGATCTCGTCTTTAAATATGTAACAATTGTTTATCCATACTAACTTAACAGCAGTGCAACAATACAAAAAAAAACACGCTCATTTCGCACGAAGCAGCATTTCACTACAGAACAGTCATTGTTTAAATGACAATACAATGTTCATTTACTTTTGCCTGGGACTGTACTTAGTATCTAGACACACGCTAGTGTGTCCCACCAAGTAATAGTAGATTGTCCAATTGTAGACATCCGATTGTTAAAAAATGATGGTTGATGAATAAAAAGGCGGCCGCACTAGCAGACTGTGTCTTTTAACAGAAACAAACTTATACCTGATTTCAGCATACTGGTGTAAATTCCCCATGCGGTATAAATCTTTGCAAATCGTTTGAATCAGGTGTCTTGGGTGCAGTAACGAAGAAAACGTCAACACGAAAATGTGGGAACGTGTCCTTCTTGGAGAAAAAGTGCCCTCAATAAAGTTGAATTTGTGTTACTTAAAACTAGTAACTAGTCCGCATGCTCCCATGTTAATTCTCATAGGGTATAACGACACGTCTACAGTTGATTAGGGAAAGTTGCCAGATCTAAATTTCGGCAGTCAGGTAAGGCGTCATATGGGGAAGTGCCTTTTTCTGAAATGGGGGTTGCAGCTAGCAGCATGTGGCCGTAAAGTGGCTCGTAAGTGCAAAATTAGGGAACGATTAAACCGTCTGATCCTTCGTTCGTTCACTGTCCTATGAATCTGTGATATCCACCCAAAACCAAAACTGGTATAAGAGAACCTGCCAAATTTCAAAAAGGGTCGGCCTTTCAAAGTAGTGATATCATTCTACCAGGGAAAGGCTGCCAAGGTTAATCCTGTTAGCCAATTTAATCGCACCTAATAATACTTTGGGCGTTAAATGAAAACTTGAAAATTGCCACCGACAGTAGCAATGTTCTAGTTTTCAATTAACTTTCGAACTATTAGTAGGTATGTGATTAACTTGGCTAACAGGATTAACCTTGGCGGCCATTCCCTGGTTGAATGATCTCTCTACTTTGAAAGGCCGACCCTTTCTTGAAACTTGGCGGCTTGTCTTATACCAGTTTTGGTTATGGGTGGATTGTATTTACAATAACGATGTTGCGTATTTTCTAATGCTTTCATTGTTGGAAGACGCTTTCCATTGTGTTGTTACTCTGCTGAAGAGAGAGGGTTTTTTCTTCGTCCGTCTTTGCTTCCTGGTTAGAGATGACGGGAAACAAGTGCTGTAAATCATTCTGTTTTGGAGAAGACCGGTAAACAAGAAGTTTGCAGTGTCCTACATGAGCTTTTCGTAAAACCTTTGGAACTGTGATCTGTTAAGATGTCATAACTTAACTGAGTAAATTTGTTGGCTGGAAGGATCTAATGTTCTTTGGCCGCCCTGTTGGGCTTAGGTCTGAACATCCAAGCTACGTAATTTAACCCAAACCCGTTTTCCCAAATAACAACTTTGAACCTTTCAATATTGAAAGCTATTTCGTTGGCTACATGAAGCAGTTTAGTAAACCAGTCATATTTTCATCAAATTGTTACACCCAAGTTTTTTTCCAAGTTTTTTTTTCGTTTTCACCACTGTGCCATAGGACACTTCAAAGGTCCTGGACTCTGGGTGACAAGAACCCTTGTTACTATACATTTTGTTAACATTACCATCACTAATTCTTCCGGTCATCATGAAGTGTGTGCTTACACTAGCCTAACTGACTATGCATCCTTTAAGATTGAGAAGTGTTATAATACTACGTCCATGAAGTCGGGACCCGAGTTAGTGGATTGATAAGCCCAAATTTACTTTAACCTTCTGTTGTGTCCCTCTCAAGACTCGGGAATAGTAGCACTAACATTTCGATAGCAAGGCAAAGGTTTTTTGGCAATAACCATACATTCATAACGTAAGCATTACGACTTACTTTGCATGCCCTAGTCAAACTGCAGCAAGTCCTTCATTTGTAATTCGTGTAATTTTAACTTGGTACTAATTTTCTTACCCCTCCTCTTCGTATGTTTGAGGATACAGCTATGGGAGATGTGAGATATCGTGGACACTACTGCGGATTTAGCACAGTATACATCTAAACGTCGAAGAAATCCAAGAACAGATCAAAATTGTACACGCCCTACCAACCATGTTGGAGTAACTAAGATTTCAAATTCTGCAAGTTAGTTAACACGATTAGGGTAGGTATAGAGTAAGCATAATTCAAAACACTCAAACACCATGCCAAGTCTACATTAATGTCGCCTATAACGCAAATTCGGTAATGCAAATAACGTAACAACATGATTAGGTTATAGTCAGTAGTCACCGTCTTATGTTGGCTATATCTCTAACCTAATTCTGTTGATGCGGTATTTGCATTACAGGATTTGCATTATCGGCGACATTACTACAGACTTGGCATGGTGTTTGACTGTTTTGAAATATGCTGACTATATACCTACCCAACTTGCAGAATTTGAAATCTGAGTTACGCCAACATGGTTGGTAGTTATGTGAAGGCAAACCAAGCAGTGCTACATAAAAATACAAACAACGTTTCGAAAATTATCAATTTTCGTCTTCAGGTCAGCAGTAAAATTAAAACATGGCAAAAGCCACTAAGTCATCCAACATTAAAAGCATAAAACAGTCATTTAAAACGGATAAAAACCACCAATTTCTCCCCTCAAAAAGGCAGAAATGGCACTACCTCAGATATCTCAAATCTACATGGTTGGTAGGGAGTGTACAATTTTGAACTGCACTTGTATTTCTTCGTATTTAAGTGTAACATATTTTTCAAGTCTATACCTTTTTTCACTCGAATATCAAAACCTCATTAGATTTGATATCGTTTTTATTGATTATCACAGTTTTAAAAGATGTTTTGTTGGTTATTAGACCTTTTCAGACAACAGTGTAGTTTTGGATGGATATCACAATTTTTTTCAGGTTTTCATGGTTTTGGTTAGATATCAAGCATTTTAAGTGTTTTGGTTAGATATTACACTTTTCCAGAGAACTGTATCGTTTTGATTTGATATCACAACTCTTCAAGTTTTTGCAACAATTTGGTAGATATAACAACTTTCAAACTTTTATGTCATTTTGTTTGAATATCGTAACCGTTTCTATTGTTTAGGTTGTATGCCACAACATTTCAAGTTTTGCGACATTTTAGTTGCATATGACGATTTTTTTCTGCTTTTTGGTGTCGATGGCTTGGATTGAATTGTCTTTTGAACTGAATATATATATATATACAGTATAGCATATTACGATTATCCTTTTCAATTTCCTCCTCTGCTGTCTGTTGTTATGTCCGTGCCGTCCATGCCGTTAATGTATAAAGGTGTTGAAAGTTAAACAAGAGTACTTATCAACCCTGGTCAAGAAAAATATGAATGGGTTTACTATTAAAATTGGATGGCAAACGGTTTTGGATCATGTTCCACCAGCTGCTCCAGAACCAGCAGCATTGATTGTGGACTATAATACCTAGAATGGCGACTTTTGTTTTATGTTTTAAACCATTTCTCCCATCTATATTGTACAGTTTCGGGGGGTGACAAGTGTTACACAAATTTGGAATACTTGCAAAATAGATATGGTATAAGACATCAAAATTATGCTGAATTTTTATACCGAAAATTCAGTAAAGCTAAAATTTTTCCTCATAAAATAGGTTTAAGTCATCATGACGTCATTTAAGACTTGCCACTGAGATGACCGCGCAGAGTAAGTTGTTGGTCGAGGCAGCAATGTGCTAATTTCCAATTTTTGCTGGCAGAAGAATTAAAACTCCCCGTTTTAATTGGTGGGATGAAGGTTCTTGTGATACTCGTCTTTTTTGCTGAGAAACTTTGTTTGAATGGGGACACATCTAATATACGCGGTATTCAGGCGTACTTAAAGGGCCTTGTACAGTCGGCACATATTGCCAAGAAAGTGAAAAGTGCATTGTTCGAATGGGCTGTACTGCCATACACTTGCAGTGAAGTAACGTAACAATAAAATAATCTCACCTCGGATGCCACAATATAATAAGACACACATTTGGGTCTTATTAGAATTATGTTAAGGAATTCGAAAGCTAATTCTGTCCCTCTTTATTGTAAACTTTGCCATTTAACTTTAAAGTTAACAACGTCAAAATTGTGACAAGCCCAAGGTGGACGTGTTGGTCTATTAAAAGTTGGAAACAGCATTTAAAATGTTAAAGGTATCACAAATTAGAAAACAAGGTTTAACAGAACCAAAGTCAAAACAGCAAAAGAACACAAATAAGTTCTCTTGTAATACCAGAATGATACCAGAATGTTCCTAAAGTGTTAAGTCCACATGAAACCTTACTCCTGTCCTCAACCATTGCAACCACCACAACAAAATAGTTCAAATGATCTTTACAATTTTAACTTTTGAAACCGGCAAGTGATACTTGGCTTAACATCATCACTGAAGAATGAAAACAAAAATTGATGGCCATGTGTTATCCATAGGATGATAAACTGAAAGGAAACGACTTGACTGCAAAAAAACAAAAACAAAATTATTTAAAAAAGAAGAAATAAGAGATTATATGAGATGTGTATGGCTATGTGTGTATCTGACTCTCGTTAATTTCAAGCTACATTCTAAGCATTACAAAACAGATCGTTTTATCTCTATATTTAGAGGTCAAAATGTTTGAAAGTTTGGCGCTACTTTAATCTCCACTGTATTAAAAGCTGACGTAATAATACATTAATTGTTAGTTGGTTCCCCTCTTCTAACACTTGCATTTCTTTTGGTGCTTGCACCTGTTGAGGGCATAGTAAGGTTTCGTTAACACGTAACACATGATTATTAGTTTTTTACCAGTTTTAAGTGATGCTGTTAAGCCAAGTATTGGCAATATAGCAAGAGGCAAGAACGGAATTCAACGAAATTGTAACAACCTGTACGTTGCATAAAAGAAAATCGATTTTTATTCGTTGTATTTCTATAAATAATAAGAATAGAAATACCTTAAAATGCCATACAATCCGACAGTTTACTGAAGTAGGCCTGTAAAACTAATTTTGTGAAAGAAACTATTTGGGGAAAAACCCATTTCTTTCTTTTTGCTGTGTGAAATGACGCAAAAGGTACTCTAGGAGAGGGAAAAGGTTTAACGGTTCATTATTGGTTAAAAGAGATGAAGTCGGACATATTTATAAAAGAATTAAAGAAATTTTAACTTTTGTTTTACATAGTGCCTTTTACTACTTTCTGTGTGGCGACTTCGGCTAGCACTTCGAGAACCATAGGCTGCCGTGACTACTTAATCGCAACCAGTCTTCTGTAAATGGTTTTCTTAGATTTTAGGCGTAATTTTTACCTGTCATTTTAATTTGCCGTGATTTTTTAAGAGCACTTGACTACCACTCAAAAAAGCGACGGAAGGACGGTTGGACGGAAAAATCGTTGTTACAGTCTTCTCAGCCATTTCGGCTGTACAGAAGATTAAAATTATTAATAAAAAATAAATCACAAGGTAAGGATTAACCAAGCAAACAGTCTGCATTTAAAGACTGGCGTTGTGAGGATGCAAGATACACAAATCTGAGAAAGAAAGAAAAGACAGCTGCCCCAACTGGGACTCGAAGCTAAGACTTTCCACTTATTCCCACTGTGCTACCGGGGAGGTGGCTACAGGTTCCATCCGAGTTTAGCAGCTATCCAATCTTTCTCAGTGGTGACCTAAACGCCATAAACATAAACAAGGAGAGAAAGCTGCCTATGCTTCTTGGCCTCCACATTAGAAATGATGCAAGCAATAAATAAAGAATAATTCACAAGGTAAAGGTTTATTGAAGCAAACAGTCCGCCTCTTGTGTATGTTTGTGGCCTTTAGGTGACCACTGAAAAAGATTGAACAGATGCTAGCTCGGCTGGAATCTACAGCCTGTATTGGCCCTAGTAGCGCAATTTAGAGTGCCTGGCAAGTACAGTCCCTGCAACTACCTTTTATTTATTTCTAAGATTAGTGTATCTTATATTCACACAAGGCTGGTCTTTGATCATTACAGGATGTATGCTTTGTTAAAAGGTAGAGCCTCACCATTGGTTTACAAGCAAGAAAGGCGTAGGGATCAGGGGGCATTTTTTTTTGAAGGAGTTAAAAAAAATTTAAATTTATTTTTACTTTTTGTATAAAGATTTTTTACTTCTTTCGTGGGCCCTTTTGTGTGAAGAGAGACGTCAGCTAGAACCTGGAGAAAAAAGCAAGTTAAAAACCTCCCTCACCATTGGTTTAGAAACAGGGAAGGGGTTGGGAAGAGTGACGATTTTTATTAAAGGGAGTTAAATAAATTTGATTTTTTTTTGCATTGTGAATACAGATTTTTTTCTCTCTTTCGTGGGGCCTTTACTTTGGCTTTCTGCGTGAAGTGAGACTTTGGCTATTTAGGCAATTGGTAACATCATTAGAGGCACCTGATTTGTACTTAATGTCAAAATCGAAACATGAGATGCAAGGTCCACCGGAATAAGAATCCAGTAGGGTCTTTTGCAGTTTTGAGCCATTCTAATGATTTATGGTCTGAGATAACTAGAAACTTAGTACTCTCCACATTAGGGCTAAAAAACTCCACAGACCACGAAACAGCAAGTGCCTCACGTTCCACAGCATACATTTTTGCTTCCCCTTTCCACAAAGCTCTACTCGCCTAGCAAATAACCTTAGCGCCATTTTTACCTTCTTGCAACAGCACGGCCCCCTAGGCAAAATTGCTGCTGTCGCAACGGATCGAAAAGGGTAGAGAAAAATCCGATTGAGCAAGAATAGGAGCTGAAATCAGTTTGTCTTTTAACAACTGAAACGCATTTCCACACTCAACACTCCAATGCCATTTATTGTTGTGCTTGAGTAGTTGCAACAATGGGTAAGCAAGTTTACTATAGGATTCCACGTAATGCCTAAAACCATGAAGCCTAAAAATAAAAACTTAAGGTCCTTAAGTTTAGTGGGTGGCGTCATATCAGCAATCACTTAAATTTTCTGAGGGTCTGGAATAATTTCATGCAAGGACAAAATGAACCCTAAAATTCGAGTTTCAGCGCAACACTGGTGGTATTTTTCTACATTTACTGTTAGATTAGCATATTCCAGGCGCCCTAGGACCAAATATAGCGTTTTCATGCTCTATTAGGCAGGGACTGGTCAAATTTAGGTAGTTCTGATATAAAAATAAGCCCTGGAATTCACTGTTTCTCATTAATTCGTCGATAATCCGCTGAAAAACTTTACTTGCATTACGTAATCCGAATATTATGTAGGTTCCCTGATAAGCCATGCCTGGTATACTGAAGGCAGTGATCTTCCTAGAAGCTAAATCGAGAGGTATTTGATGATAAGCCGATATTAGGTCAACAGTCGTTATATATTTAAATATTTAGGCGTTCCCAACTGTACCAAAATTAAATCAATGGAAGGCAATGCATACGAATCTGGAACAGAGGCGGAGTTAATCAAGCAAAAATCGATTAAAAATCAATGCCCTCCATCCGGTTTCGGTGTCAAAAAACACTGACTTGAGTGCTGACAAGTTGCAGGTTCAATCGTCCCTTCTTTCAAAAGTTTGTCAATGGCAATATGAAGCTGACGTAATTTTGTTGGATTTGCAGGAAAAGGCCTAGTGTAGATAGGTTTGTTATGAGTTAACTCAATGTGCATTCCGGCTGTGCTACAACTCCCTAATTCTTCATGGAAATTACTAGATTGTTTTTGAAAAATTTCAGTCATTTTAAACTTATCCTCAACAGGAATGTTAGCCTTATCGATAATTGGTTGCCATCTCATGCGTGTATCTACAAAATTACAAGCTGGAAACTCATTCAAGCACTGAAGAAATTCGTAACGTAATTGGGGCAAGTCTGTGTACCACCAAATGTTTTTTCTACGATACTAATATCAATTTTGGCATCAGCAAGCAAGTCAGTGCCCAAAATAAACTAACTGGGAGATTTTCACAAACCACAAATGAGTGACGCATTTCCTTTCCAGGTAAGGTTAACATTAAAGACGTCCAACCAGTAGTGTAAGAAGCTCACCATTAATCGAGACTAACTTCAGCGGTAGAGGCTCAATCTTAAATTCTTCCCTTAATGATAACAAAATATCCTCATCTACAAGTGGAAAAACCGTCCCAGATTCCAGCCGAAGTGATTGCAGATACAACAACCAGAACAAGTGGTTTTAAACCAACTGCTGGTCTTAAATTAGATCCTAAAACAACAGTACGCACATTCCCTTCTTCTGTAGTAGTGCGGGGGAGACCTCAGGTTCCCGTGGGTGTGCCGTTGCTAGATGGCGCCACAGGAGCCGGTGCCAAACAAACACGTGACACGTGACCCTACCCTCGGCAACTCCAACATATGATTTTACCACGTCGGCCATTTCCCTGATTTGAATTACCATCTGAAGTTGTCGAAACAACATTAGATTGATGGGTGCGGGAGGGGGATAGGGTTGCATGGTTACGGTATTACGGGCCGGAGTTTTAATGGTTTTATGTTGAGGGACAGGGGTTTGACATACTGGGAAGATTTATTGAGTGAAAGATAATCATTATTTAAAGACCCCCTTGATTTATCCATGGCTACCTTCATGTTACGCTGTGCGTGAGTGGCTGTGTGTCTAAATTGTGAGTAGTCAGCATTGCACGTAACAACGAAGCTAAATGAGCAAGCGCAAGGCGTAATAAATCAACTTCACGTAAGGGGGAGTCTAAATGATCAATCCTCCTCATGATGTCGTTACAGAAATTATCAACTGGCTCATCCATCTGATGAGAGCGAAAATAATCCTTTCCACCAAACTTTCCTGATGACAATCATTGGTAAATTTACGCCTAAGCCGTAATTCAAATTTGCCCCAGTTTACTGCAAAGCCCTCTTCCCACCATCGTAGATCAAAACCAGTTAAATGACTAGGTATCCATGTTTGAAGAAAAACATCAGCTGGCATTGTTAAAGTTCGCATAACCACCACAAAATCACGCAAGAAATCTGAGGCGGAGTATTCATAATCAATACCTGAGAATTTTTTAATGTAATATTTGGTACCCAACTTCTCGGTAAATTCCATGGTTGATTCACACGAGACTGCTGTGTAGTTTGATGGTTCAAAGAGCTTTGAAAGCTAACAATTTTCCATATTTTTCCCTTTGAATAGAATACACATCTCAAACATTACTACACTGATTATTTAAACTAGCATTATTACAGGAAAAACATGATCATGCGAAACAGTCTCAGGTGAAAATGTCACATTATCTGATACATTTTGGTTTTTATCCTGAACCACACTTTTAGCTTTTACACTATTACCTTTTGTTATTTACTTTTTGCAAAAACGAATTTAAACAAGAAAAAACTCCCTATCAATTTGAGAGCATGGTTCATTAGGATTACCATTAGGACTGGCAGGAGGAGGACGGGGGGGGGGAGGGATTGGGGAGGCCAAGGGCCATATTGCTGGTTGAATACTCTTTAACGTAATGGTGGAAGATGTTGTTGCAGAGAATGCTGGTTATTTTTATCTTTTAGGTGATTGGGGGAGAGGGGAGTGAGTTGCGGTATAACGGTCCAGCAAGATTTCGACCCATTCCTACAGGATCAAAGTCATAAAAAAATGGATAACTCAAGGCTCGCCCTACTATCTCCAGTTAAACCTGAAAAACGCGGAACCCGTACTCTAGCTCCCATTATAGTTACATTTGAAAAAGCATTCTGACCTAAAATCCTCTCTGCTGAATCAATCTCCATCTGGCTTGCCCCTCGCAGTAGCGTCCAAAACGTCCAGGTCCAAGGAAACGGTGGGTCCATGATCCAACCACAGAATAAACCAGAAAGAACAAATTAACAAGTCATTCTCATAAGGCCAAGCTACAAAATAATCATAACGCCACAAGGCAGTGAAGACAAAATTTACAAAAAAATCCACAAAATGGTACAAGCTGGAATTGAGAAACAAACAAAATGTTAATAAACGAATGGTATGGTATCGACTACTCAACAAGGACACAAACGACGAAAGTGTTCTCACTGGCTCATCAGCAATCTAGACCAATCCTGTAAGAAATTAACAATTAAAGAGAGAAATCGGGAAAACCCTAACACATTTATTTAGTTTAAGGCACTGGCAATGGTGTCCAAAAACTAGAAAAAATACCACCGTTAGGGGGTCACACAAAAAAGGTTAAAAACGTTTAACTTCACTAACAGCAAAATCAAGCTT
Organism: Lithobius niger; assembly: GCA_023313725.1. Taxonomy (NCBI): domain Eukaryota; kingdom Metazoa; phylum Arthropoda; class Chilopoda; order Lithobiomorpha; family Lithobiidae; genus Lithobius; species Lithobius niger. The sequence goes on from JAHWFP010144513.1 coordinate 41,721, forward strand.
TTTGTTTAGAAGCAAAGCACACAGTCAACATCAACGACTGCCATTACTCGAAAAGCTAAAAAAATTCCTTAAAACCCGAAATTCCGTCCCATTCCTAATTTCACAATAACTGAAATCAAAGTACTTAATAATTTGAAGAACATAGGTCCCCATTTGTCACATTCCCTTGGCGTGGTGCAAGTGTAGGGATAGGGGACAGTTAGGGCTGTTGGGAAGAATGGGGGGGGGGGGAAGAAGGATCGGGTAGGATGGCCCGAATTCAAAAGGGACGCAAACAAGAATTAATAAACACTGGTTTAGGAAATAGCTTCACTCATAACAACCCACTTGAGCTTTTCAAACGTTAACAAACATTTAAAAAATATAAATACAGGGCGGCACAAAACTGCTTACGAAGGTAAAATGACAAATGTTAAAAGGAAAGCTATTAGGCAAAGCATGATTTCAAGTAGTTTAAACTAGTGGCAATTCCAAACGACCAGACGAACACCACCCAACACTGGGTTAAATGGTTTTTGCCATTTTTCTGAGACGATCACCTCTAATTATCCACTTGTAATGGGTGGCATTTTGCATAAAGTGTGTACTTAAGTGATTTTTGGCAAAAATAACAAGTATGTAAACTTGGCTGTGTTTCGACTTATAGAGTGCATTTGTTCCTTATGCAAACAGTGGATGGTTTGTGTGCAATATGCAACCATAGTTTGTGCACAGTGTTGCGATTAAGCATATAGTTCTGTAACTACTGAATCATTGGAGTGTAATTGTCATTGACGGAAACGACTTTGTTGCATTGTTACCATGACTGCCATCAGCATCACCCATGCACGGAACTGTGAATGTGCCGTGCCGTGCCATGTAATGCCGTGGGATACATCATCATGGTTTTCCTTGCACAGAAAGTAGTGATAATTCAGGTGACACGTTTTGGTATACTAAAGAAACACACTTTAAGAGATAGTAGACGATGGTTCACACCTATTGTAGTCTATGGAGTCATGGTGATGAGCATTGTCATCTACTGTCTTCTATGAGTCAACAAACACACACATGATTGCTTCAATAAATGTTAGAGGGTACATTGGGAATGGAACAGCTCTTTATTACATCTCCTTCGTTACATTATAGCAACGAACGACGTATTTCCTCTGCGGGGTACTACAGGGCTAACTTTCCTGGCGTACATAATTTTGTAAATGTGTTTGATCTGTTAGTTTCAGTGAGTAGGTGCAATTTAGTACTATGTGACAAGTTACAAAAAAGAATTGTCTTCCATTCAAAAACCTGGCTTCAAGGGACTGGCTTCAAGCCTGACTTCGAAACCTTTTCAAAACTTCTGTAATAGTATACCATCCACACGAGGAGACTACAATGAATAGGAATTTTTTTCTCTTTTTACGAGTCGGCAGTACTGCAGTCAATATTTGTCTGTTTATTTTCTCCCCCACTCCGTTCGGAAGCTTTCCCCTTTACTATTCTTGTTTTTCCTTTTAAAAAACGTGCAGTACTGTTCAAAATTGAGCCGGTTGATCTATACGAGCTTACTTTGCTTCAGTTGACATAAAGTTAAAAATAAATTTTGAAAATTACAAAACCAAGGCAACTGCAGACGCTCAGATCATGAAAACGACACATAAACTTCTAAAGGATGCTCTTTATACGAATATCCTGCTACGGATTAAAAACGGATATTTGTAAAAAAATAATAATAATAACCAGCCCTTCAACAGCATGACAAATTGTAACGACAAACTGTTCAATTAAATTTCTGGCTTGAGTCAATTGGAGCGAGACATCAATGCTTCTTTATACAAGATATTATTTCCGAGATTGCATGCGACAGAATGATGCTGCATCCTTTTCAACATTTACGTAACATCAAGTAATTGTGCTTTCAGGCCGCTAAAAAGATTAAAATGCTTCCTTCGTAACATTTTATTGGCCTAATTAATTTGCTCGGCATTGACATTAGTGTGCAGGACTTGCGCACATCCTGGTTTAATGCATTCTGTTTGCATTATTAAAAGTATTTGCGCACCAACATTGTATCATTTTGCGGCTGTGTTATCACGAAAAATGTAAGTAGTACAAACTAGATTTTTTGCACTTTTTTGGTATGGGTGGGTCGTTAATTATGGTCTAGTTCGAAAAAGTCCCTTCATTTCCACATCTGACCGGCTTTTCCGTTATTCCGTGCTATCATCCACAAATTCGGCACGAGGCATACATCCCGTAAATTCGAATAGTGCTCGACCACCTCAAGAGTGAATCCTCTTTACGAATTATATGAATCCATTATACTACGAATTATACACGAATATTGCCACACCTGCAATCACCAACTTTGTTTCACCAATGTTCACGAATTATTATACACGATCAACTGCAGCGTGCTTTGAGCACTACTGTTTACAAAATGTTACGCATTCTTGTTACGTGCATCCTGTCCGCGTGGAATCTGGGGTTTGCGGAGCTACTCAAATCATAATTGTCAAGCCACCTCAGCTGGTTAGTACTGCCCAGGACTGCATTATTTTTTGTTTGTTGGTTCTGTCTTTTAATTGTTATCTAGACACACGCTAGTGTGTCGCCGCCAAGTAGACGTTTTATTGTTGTTGGAGCTTAATTGTCAGAGCGTAATTGTTAGAGTTATTGTTGTCAGATGGCGGCTCACTAGCAGACCGTGTCTTTTAACTGAAACCAACTTATACGTGATTTCAGCATACTGGTGTAAATTCCCCATGCGGTAGAAATCTTTGCAAATCGTTTGAATCAGGTGTCTTCGGTCCAGTAACAAAGAAAACGTCAACACGAAAATGTGGGAACGTGTCCTTCATGGTGAAAAAGTGACCTCAATAACGTTGATTTGTGTTACTGGTAACTAGTAACTAGTCCGCAGGCTCCCATCTTAATTCTCATAGGGTATAACGACACGTCTACAGCTCATTAGGGAAAGTTGCCAGATCTAAATTTTGGCAGACAGGTAAAGTGTCATATGGGGAAGTGCCTTTTTCTAAAATGGGGGTTGCAGCTAGAAGCACGTGGCCATGAAGTGGCTCGTAAGTGCAAAATTATTGTTGTAACCATTGTTTGTATTGTCATTCAACAGTAGATTATCACATGCTTAAGTGTTGCACGCTTATCGTTTCACTACTTATATTGTCAGAATGCACTGTTTTTGCAAATAGGTGGTTCACTAAGAGACAGAATATCTTTATCTTTTATTGCAAAGGTTTTTTTTTTTTACGGTACACGAATCCAAACTGAATTATCTGCCCCACCACGATAAAAGGGACAATTTTACTGGAAAGAAGATTAGGAAACAAAATGCACATCGTCAGCACAGGTGGGAACGTATTCTTTATGGAGAAAGTGTCCTCAATAACGTGACGCGGACATTTTATTTTATGTAGACTTACTGTTCTTGCAGTCTAGTGTAAGTGATGAGTAATTTTAAACAGCGGACGAGTTGATTAGTTTTAGTAATCTTCGTCTGCCACCAGAATATTAGAACTGTCTGAACATTTACCATTCCGTGAGTTTATAGTATGTATTCATAATGATTAACGTTTACCTCGGGAGAGCCAAGTGAAATGGGATGCGCTGATTGAGTGAGTGAAGCGAACGAAAATCAGCGTTTGTTATCCAGTGCGCTCAAAAATTGGATTAAAATAGACTTAAGCATACGAAACATGGGCATACAATACGCCAAACCATGTCCATTTGGCTGGTGTAACGGCTAATTGGGCAATAGCAAACGTAAGAATTATGAATTAGAAAATTTATAGACACTCCATACAAAAAAGGTAGAGGTCACTAGTAGACAGTGGAATTCTTTGTATTCACAGGCCTATGAAAGTTGTGATATCCACCCAAAACCAAAACTGGTATAAGAGCAGCTGCCAAGTTTCCAAGAAGGGTCGGCCTTTCAAAGTAGTGATATCATTCAACCAGGGAAAGACCGCCAAGGTTAATCCTATTAGCCAAGTTAATCGCACGGAATAATACTTCGGACGTTAAATGAAAACTTGAAGATTGCTACCGCTCCACAGGAATTGATTAGGTCCTTGCAATTACCATACTGTTACGCTTGTTATTAATTTATTTGGAATGACAATAGCAAATGTGAAATTAATAAATGAGAACATTCATACAATAAAATACCTCCACACAAAAAAAGGAGGGGTGACAATTACACCGTGAGATTTTTGGTCATTCACAGGCCTATGAAAGTCGTGATATCCAACCAAAACTGGTAAGAGAAGCCGCCAAGTTTACAAAAAGGGTCGGCCTTTCAAAGTAGTGATATCATTCAACCAGGGAAAGGTCGCCAAGGTTAATCCTATTAGCCAAGTTAATCGCACCGAATAATACTTTACACGTTAAATGAAAACTTGAAAATTGCTACCGCTAGTAGCAATCTTCTAGTTTTCATTTAACCTTCGAACTATTAGTAGGTGCGATTAACTTGGCTGATAGGATTAACCTTGGCGGCCTTTCGCTGGTTGAATGATATCACTACTTTGAAAGGCCGACCCTTTTTGTAACTTGGCGTCTTCTCTTACCAGTTTTGGTTTTTTGGTGGATAGTTATAACACGGGTGATTCAGAGTTAGTTTATCTAATATATCCGAAAAAGTCGTGGCCTAACGCAAGTTTTAGTGGGCTTAAAAAACCGTTTTTTCGAGAAGCTTTTTTTCGGAAGAGAAAATGAGACGAATGATAATCCGGAAAAATAGTCGACACCTATAAACTTGAGGCATGTTGTATTTGTTTGTTGTTTGTTTGTCTGTTTGTTCTTCTCCTTTACCCCATTACCACCGACTGTTTTTTCGATAATGAAAGGGTAGCAAAACGGAACAATGTTTCTTACTAGCCTAAAATGTTGTTGTGTTTTAGTGCCTGCGCTGAATCGTTTTCCAGTGTGGACTGCACGTATGTTTATTGTGTAATGAAATTAGGGCTAGCTTTTTTTGACATAAATATAAATATTTGATTGCTTACATGGAATATATTTTTAAAAACCACGCATTGATTACACCGCTGTAGCCCAACGTCGCCACAGTGCAGATAAAACCTTCCCATCCTAGGTGTTCTCAGGCAGTGTACCTGGGTATAGTCTTCCCGTCCTAGACTATACTTTCAGAATTATTTACAAGCGTTGGGCAACATCCTACGCTACGATATGCCCGCTTAAGGCTCACAATTGGTCAAAATCCACAAAAAAACGTGAGCTCTAAGCGGACATTAGGAGGATTCATACAAACGGCCTTGACCCACATAAAAATATGGAAGCACCATCAATGGGCACTTGTTAATGTAAGTATAGTTTATAAATAAATGCAATAGCTTATCTACAAATTTAGTGAGTTTATAAATATGCAATAGCTTTTATGCAAACACAAAAACACTTGTTTATTTTTCCCCACTGAACAAAATTGTTTTGAATATGGGTAAAAATTAGCCTTCCTAAAAATTAGCCCACGAAGGCTAATTTCTCATATGCTTCATACCCTGCCCAAAACGCACATACGCCAAAGCAATATATTTTAGTGAAACCAGAATGGCACATTTTTAGGCCCATGCATACGGGGGGGGGGGGGGGGGGGGGGG
>JAHWFP010144513.1:47432-65250 GCA_023313725.1 Lithobius niger
AGATCAATTACTTCTGAACCGCACCACATACAGATGTTCTGTTTGTGGCATTATTTGTTGGGCTTTGCAAAGGGAAAATTTTAGTTTGGAGTTTTTTAAAAGTTCTATTGAACAAAGAACTTGTAAAAAGCCATTTAAAACGCCACAAACAGCACGTTTGTGTCCCTACCATTCTGAACAGCTCTTTAGTTCAAAAACAGCAGTCAATGACTGTTATTAGCTACACCTAGAACAACAACATGAAGCTAGACTGGCACCATCAAAAACGAAACTAATTGTCACAAAGAAAAAAATACCCAACTGCCATCTGTTGATAAAGTGGGGATCACAAGTCTACTGAAACTAGGCAGTTGCACCATCTATGGGCACTAATTGTCACCAAGAAATAAATAACCAAGCACCATCTATCAAATAAGCACTAGTGGCGCCATCTGTTGATCGTGAATCAAAATAAATGCCAACCATGTACTGAAACTGCGCCATCTTTTGATAAAATGGGGATCCAAAAGTCTACTGGAACCAAGCAGCGCCAACTGTTGATCATGAATCAAAATAAATGCCAACTATGTACTGAAACTAGACAGTTTCACCATCTATGGGCACTAATTGTCACCAAGAAATAAATAACCAAGCGCCATTTGTTGATAAAATGGGGTGGAACCAAGCAGCGCCATCTGTTGATCATATCACAATAAATGCTAACCATGTACTGAAACAAGACATTTGCACCATCTATGGGCACTAATTGTCATCCAGAAATAAATAACCAAGCACCATTTGTTGATAAAATGGGGATGGAACCAAGCAGCGCCATCTGTTGATCATATCACAATAAATGCCAACCATTTACTAAAACTTGACAGTTGCACCATCCTTGGGCACTAATTGTCACCAAGAGTGCTAAAATTAAACAGTGGATTCTACATGCAACAAATGTCAAAAGTAAACACACAGACAGAGTAGCGTCTCCAATATATTTAACTTTTTTCCAGAACTACACCTTTGGTGCAGAAAAATGAAACTATTTAAGCGCTAATTACTAATTAATTTTGACGTCACTGAGAGGGTCGGCTTTTTAGTGGATGTGTTGATGAATCTTCGTAAGACTTTTAATTCGGGAAAGTCCACTGAACTAGTGTGTTGGGGACTTTACTTTCGTTAGAAAAGTACAATACTAACTGAGTTTTATGCCCATTGTATTTGACACGTATTCTTTTGGCGCCGACTTTGAAGGCATTTAATTTCGAATCCAGAGCAGTTTCTAAAAGACTGTTAAACTGCTGCATCGGAACCGCTTCAGTGGGGTCACTGATAAACAGCTCCATGACAGCTTGAAGGTGATGCACGGTGGCAAGCAGAGAATCTTCGTTCGTGCTATCATCTGGTATACTTGATTTCCAATAACAGTGCATTGCCGCATTTACCTGTTGACACTGGTTGTAAATATCGGTCCACTCTTTCGAGTTCAGAGTGGTTTGAGCAGAACCACATTTCAAAGATATAATTTCTTCACCGGAGTCGGAATTATTAACGATCAATTCTGCCCCGTGGCTCAAAGCATAAATTGCGGGTCTGGCCATTGTCTCTTTATAAATAAAATATAAATAAAATAAAATAAAAGTAATGTTGGGTGCATTTTCTTTTCCTTCAGCCGTCCACTTTGCAATGAATTTCTAACAGGTGATGCCCGGCCGGTGCTACATTCACTTTTGCTGCCATCAAGATTTTCCCTGTTTGAATTTCTAAAGGCGTTGCCTTGTAGCTTGCTATGCTGGCTGTTTCCCCGGCCTGTTTGAGTATGGAAACATTTGTTTCCCAGTTCTGGCCAAAAAGACACTTGAAATGCGTTATTTATCCTAACCGCAACGAGAATGGTTTTGACTATTCGACATGGTTGACTTACCATGTAGTATTGCAAACCGTTGTCATCCAGCCATTTGACGTTATCCCTAGTTTCTAGATTGCATCGAAATAAGTAGATGCGTCTGTAGGGTTGACTTCTGAGCTTCTTATCAACTAGACGATCCACATATTTTTTGTGGAGGCATCGGAGTTGTTTGTGGGTGTATTTAAATTCGTCAGTTTTTTTCCATTAATGCTTAGATCCCTTCCCCAATCTAAACCGCAGTCCTAGGTCTGTTTTCAGGTATCCAAGAATTAGGGCGTCAGTGTCATTTGCTGGAGGTCCTAAATTTTCAATTTTTTTTTTTGCATCGAATGGCAGATTCAGTCCCACTCGACTTAAGAAATTATCCACCACAATGATGGAGGGTGACGGAAGAGGAGAGGGAGACTTGGGACGCTTAACATTACCAAATCTATCAACTGTCATGAATTCTTTTTCAGCATGTGAATAACTTGAAAAAAATTGTCTCCCCACGACAACCCTTGTAGAACGAATAAACAATATTGACCGCACAGAATCTTGTGTGCATCTTGAACTCTCAGGTCATTCGTTATAGGTTTGCCGAGATACCTCTGGACTTCTAACGGTGCTCTCAAACCGAAGGAAACGAAAAAATATGAAGAAGATGGGTCTTTACTGTAATATGCAACCCAGTGTGTACCCTGCCCTCCGCTTGAGTCTTGCAAGTTAACTATTCCAGACTTTCCCCCTGTCCAACATCGTTGTGGAAGCAGGTTTTTAGTAAATGTACCTCTGCAGTTAGTACTCCCGAGTTTCTTGGCGTATCTGTTCAAATCCACATTTGTCATGTGTCTGTTTAAAGATACTCCGGCTTCAGAAAGAAGCCTTTTCCATGAGCTTTGCTGTTGGTAGTTTTTCTTCTTTTTTGACGTCTTTTTAATTCCAGTTCCTTTTCTGAGTGCCAGAGCTTCCATCGCTGTATTGCCTCTTAAACTCTTGTAACTGTCTAGAATTATTCTTTGCAGCATTCACGCTTCTGGAGATCGCTGCCGCACCCGCAGCGGATGAGCCCAGTGCTGCCAACGCCGGCAAAAGTAGCGCTGGTAGAATTCCTCCCTTCTTCAGTTGTGTATGAGAAAGTTTCAGATGTAAACCTTTCCCCGTCTTGCGTGCTTTATGAATTCTGCCGAGTTGAGCTTGAGTGACTGGTAACTTCGAGGTGCCTCGATGTTCCACCCTGAGTTTCTACGCCAAAGTTGTACTGTTTTTCCTTTCTTGATCTGCTGTAACATGCATTTCTTTTGATTGGCACTCAAAGCCACTCCGGTCGTTGAATACATGACTAGTTTAAGGGGAAAAAAAAAATAAATGAAATAAGTCACACCGCAACTTCAACGTTATTTCGGTCTAATCTTAAGTGCATTATGCAATCGCTTATGATTAGAGCAAATGCTTTCGTATTTTCCAGTACCTGAGCTCCGTATCACATTTTTATCTGCACGTCAATTAACGCCGAATTCAGCCGCTCGCTTTGTTTGTTTGCATCAATCACTATTAAAGAAAAATTCTTGCTAAAAGTCGAATTTTCGAAAGCAGGCCCAGCCGGCAGCAATCCTCTGCCATAGTACTGTCGTCTGAAGTTAATAGTCATCCGATAGAGATTAGAAATGTCGCCTTGGCTAAAATTTGCGTTTTGATCAAGAAACGGATAACGTTCCAAATTTAAAGTCACATGAACGTCGTTGAAACTACAGTGATCAAAGACGGCAGGGTATTTTTTTGGTCGTTCTCTGTCTGTTTGAAAACCCATGATGATCCAATGAGGTTGTTCTGTAGCACTAGTAGTAAGAAGACGCCAAGCGGCCGTTGAAGATGTAGGCAGATCCAATTGATCGGAATAGCAATGTCTAAAAGCTAACGGCACGCTCGTGCCAGAATCGATCAACTTGTACAACTTATTTTTCTGTATGTCAGAGGGGGTTACGTGAGGAAGATACCAGTTCAGTTGCTCTAGAACTATTTTGCCACCACCGACCCCCCCATGTTGATGGTGTTGTTATTCGCAGATTGCATCAAATGAGTGTTTGACGAATGCCGTATAAAATCTTGGTATATTCTTCCATGAAACCAAGGAGGTGGGACAAGGGTACAGAGAATGTAAAACTGCCTCTGGGAGAATGACTGAAGAGAAGGTTCCGCTTGTGCTTGAAGATGGCATTATTGTCAGGATCTGCTGATCTAGCATTGCCACTGTCGAGAAACTAACCCCTGTCGGCGAGTTTGTCTTGGTTTTCAGGTCCGTAACTAACCATACCTTTCATCGTATTGGTGATCCCAGGAAAATTAAGTTGATCCACTGTTTTGTTACCTATTTGATACTGTATGTGAGATAAAAGGATAGCCATGATATTATTGAACACAGTTATCTTATCCGTCGCCACGAAAGAACTGCTGTCTGAGCTTTTAAGGTGAGGTCCCTTAACGTGAAGGTAACTCTGGTGAAGATGAGTAAAAATGTCCTGATTTTGCACCGTGATTCTTATTTCAGAGTTAACCTGGTTCAAGTTCCTTCCGACTATCGGAGAATATTATTGCAAATTATATTCGACTACCAATTTGTCAACGATAAAAGCCTCAGTCATGTTTAGGTCATTTTCGTTCGTTTCCATTCTGAGCGAGGATTAGTCTCTCTACGAATTCGAAGTTAGTGGGACTCAGGAATTGACGCCTTCTCACTCGGTAGGTTTCGCTCCCCTTTACAGGCAATGTGGACTGTGGCGGTGGGTCATTGGCAGTTACTTTCAGTTTAATAAATTTGACCGGCATATATTTAAGTAATTGTTTTTAGTTTTTCTTCTTTTGCAAATGTAACCTCATAGTCAAAGTTTCCTCTCGAAGCTTAAGTGGTCTATCAGTTTGGTCTGTCAGCCACACGCGCATAGAGTGAATAATATTTTTTGTAACAGGGGTAGGTACACCAAATTGTGTTGGGACTGAACAATCGTGTAGGCAGGAAGGACATTAGGAAAGAACGAATACAAGGTCGGTTGCGATGATCCGTTCACGTAAGAACCCACCACCAAGTCGCATTTACCAGTATACTATTTACATTTATTATGTTGAGTGTTTGGTCCAATGTATTCCCCAAATTCGTAAGTACTAGCTTCAAAACCAAAAATCTTTCCGATAAATGACGGTTCAGAAAAATCAACCTTATGTCTCCTGTCAGTAATAGTTAGTTCGTACTTTAGGGTGTTTACGTTGCCATTTCATAGAATGTAGGAAACATTGTTAGTCTCGTCCCAGGGCTTGTTATCTTTTAGTTTTCTATAAATGAATTCTATAATTTCGTGTAATTCATAACAACCTTCTGGGACGACGATTTTATTCCGGCTGTTACCGCCATCCGCGCTGTAAGTGAAAGAGTCGGTTACATCCTGTATAACGTTAGAAATGGAGTTATAAGTTTCCAGATTGACTAGAGCCAATTCGTGGGCAACTTCCAATATCAACGGGGAAAGAAAACTGGCCACAAAGTCCGTTTTTTCAGAGGAAAGTATGATCAACATTTTTAGTTTAAAAACATTATTTATTCAACATCTACCGAATTCACCGATCAGTTTTTGGTACTCTAAATCAGACATCAAAGCTTTGCTCCGCATTTCTGTAAAAATGTGCACAAATTCTTCGTCCAGCGAATTATTGCCAGCCTGTGGGGAGGCTCTGAGGAGTTTCAGCCTTTCGCACAAGTCATTCGGATCTCTGTAGAAACAGTATCCTTTCCCGACAGCTTCGGCAGGTATGTGTGCCCCAAACAGGTTTTATGAAAGTTGTGTACTTGAAACCGGCGCTGGACTTCAGTTTTCTCGTACTATCTTCGTTGTTGTGATATATGGTTTAACTCCTCTTTAGAATATCATGGTAGTTTAAAAGGCTGGGATCTCCGTCTGGTGGTTTAGTAGGATTGTTCAACATAACCAATTGCCAGAATTCGCCCGTCCCTTGTACGTTTTTCCCCCACGATCAAGTCATCGCCTCCAAATTGTACTTCTATTGCACCAATCATGTTACGCTTAGTCTCCGGGTCGTATCGAATGCCAAAAGTGGGGTCAGTCAGACTTTCTCGATTAGCATACATGCTTAGGTAATAAGTAGCTATCGGTCCGAGTTTGACTGCGGAATCACCGAGTAAAGAGGCCTCTTCTATTTGTATCCTACAAGCCCCTGGTGTGAGGGCAAGAGACATGTTGGAAGGTGCGTACGGTAATGCGCTCAAGGAACTCGAAAGTCATCTTCTGGCACCCGTGTTAAACTGTATTTCATCATCGTCACTAAAGCTTTCTTAATATACTTTAAACGTTTCCCGTGATGTTTTTCTTGTTTTTTTCTGTTCAGCTTCTATAACCAACAGTTCTTTGATTTGCTGTTGACGCTTAGTTGAAGCCGCACTTCCCTGAAGATTCTGCTTTTTAGTATGATCTACTATCGAATTGACGACTGGTTTGAATATCATTTGGAAGTGTTCAGATTCTGTCTGCTTTTCCAGTTTTGTATTTTGAAATTTTTGTTTCAGACGCTTTTTTAGAGCCTCGTACTGGTCGACCTCTTTCTAGGGTTTGCTTCTCTTATTTTTAGTTTTATTAGACAGAACGTTTTAGTACTTTATGAAATAATGTTTAATTCAAAAAAACACCTTTCGGCAGACAGATGTACGTTAATGTCAACGAAAACCTTGGGCAGACATGTCGCCGTAAGTACAGCGTTCTTCTATACCTTTGCTCCAAGGGTTTAGTTTTATCAGTGAGTAGGAATGCATAAGGAACAGCGTTCCAAATGTCACCGCACACGCGACGAAACTGGTCGAAAATCATGTCACCACTAACGTGGTTATTGAAGACATGTTTGAGGTTTGCTTCATCTTGCCTGAAGAGAATTATAACATTGGCATTATCTCGAATAACTCTCTTGGGTTTAAATAAAAGATCGAGGCGGCCGCATACCTGCCGTAGGTGAAGTAGGGTTCGATTCTGTGTTGTTTCTCAATCATGAAATCGTCCAATAAAATTACCACTTTGATGCATGGCAGACCTTCTGGTGGTTCGATATTTTCGTTGTTGGAACAAAAGGTAGCTATGCCGGACATATTACCTTGAAAGCACTCTTGAGATGGAAATAATTGCTTTGAAATAAGTACTTGGAATACACGAGCAGGGTGTCGTAATTCATCCAACCTGGATTGCAAATAAAATTTTTAACTAAATTGGTTTTTCCACAACAGGTAGGCTACAAATGATGCACCTTACTTCCTCTGGAAAATTCAGTAAATTACCAGTCGATGGTTGTTTCTTGATATTGGCGATATCATAATTTAACACCTTCATCTTTCAGTTGCTCTTATGAAAAAAATGGTACTTTGATAAATTCGCTACAAAACTAGTATCTAAAATACCTTTTCAATCTCATTTTATAAATAAACAGAGATGTACTGCCTCAAATTCAAAAGAGTTACAGCCAGTAAAAATGTCAAAACAGGTAGACGTACTGCCTCAAATGCAAAAGTGTTACAGCCAGTAAAAATGTCAGCCTTTTCATTCTCATTTTATAAATAAACAGAGATGCAGTGCCTCAAATGCAAAAGCATTACAGCCAGTAAAAATGTCAGGCACATTTTGACTAAGAATTATAGACAACTGCTGAAGGGTGAGTGTAGAGTATGCGGCACGAGGAAAGCTCAGTTTCAGAAGAGTAGAGGCTCTGGAATGTTGAACAGTGTGATAGGCAAGTTGCTGGTGGAACTTCCACATTCCGGGATACAACTATTGCGGTCCGGGAACAAAACTGAACAAGAGACTGAACAGAGGCGACGCTGCTATCAATTTTCTGAATGAGGCCTGCAAACAGCATGACATCAAATACTCTACCAAACCAGACTTGGAACGAAGGCACGAAGCTGATAGAAAGTTGGCCTCCAATGGAGTAAAAGTAGCAAAATCTAGCAAAACCGGTCTGAAAGAGAAGCTGGCAGCAGCGGCTGTAGCCGCGGCTATGAAAACCAAAATAAAGTTAGGAATGGGAGTTTAAAAAAAAGATCAAATGGCAACTTTAATGGAGGAGCTGCTCAAGCCAGCTAGGCGGCATTTTACGAGGAGGTGCTTTATTAGCAACGGGATAGGTGATTTAGTGCAAGCAGACTTGGTCGAGATGATACCTTACTCGGAACAAAATGAAGATTACAAATACTTGCTGACTGCCATCGATGTATTCTCTAAATACACTTGGGCCATCACTGTGAAATCGAAGAACGCCGAAGATGTCACCACAGCTTTTACTGAGATATTAAACATGATGTCTAGTTCCATTAAAAAATTACAACCGAGAATTTTGTAATAAAGATTTTGCAGCACTAACGAAACGCCACAAAATAAACCACTATTCGACAAAGTCCGAACTCAAGGCAAGAGTAGTAGAACGCCAAAATCGCACATTGAAAAACATCATGTGGAAACGGTTTATGCTGCAAGGTAACCACAAGTGGATAGACACGATAAATAAAGTTGTCAAAGATTACAACGACAGAGTTCATACTACCTTTTAAATGAAACAATCCGAAATAACTAAATGCGACGAACCGGAGATCAGAAAAATATTGCTGAAAAAGAACCCTTCTAAAAAGAAGTTTCAAAGTAAGAGTGACATCGGCAAAATCTATATTCAACAAGGGGTATTTGCAAAACTTTCCCAACGAACTGTTCGAGGAGAGTGAAGTCAGAAAAACTTGACCAACTTGCTACAGGTTGGTCGACTAACTGGGTAGTCAAATCGATAGCACCTTTTACGAACAAGAGTTGCAGAAAACTAACGTGCTGGATTTGTTTTTAGTCAAAGAGATTCTGAAGACAAAAAAATTCGGAGGAAAAACTCGTTACCTCATCAGGTGGAAAGGGTACAACGAGCGCTTCGACAGCTAGGTAGATGAAAAGCCAGTTGTTTTAGGAAAATAACGGCAACAAAAAAAACCCATTTTTTCTCTTATTATTCATATTATTAAACTGAAACCAGGACGTTAAAGTGATTGCTGTTCATATTATTTATAATATTAAAAAGAAACGTTTGGTTGGTGTGATGGAAACACAAACTTTACCTGTGTTTACTGAGCTAAATCGTTTCCTACCCACGTAAGATTGATACAACACCTCGTGGAGACACACAGGAATCCATTCGAGTACGATTGCTTCGAGGGGGAGTTGGGCCATTGAGACGATCCCATCCTCTGTGAACAAGGACTTGAGCACCGAAAGTACAAGAAAGCTGTGCATATTGCAGACCCATTGTGCCTTATAATGTTGATGTGAAGAGGTATACAAGCTCTACTGTACGAATGTCCCTGGCAATTAGTGACTTGCAGAGCTCATATTGGTTTAGAAGTGAGTTTTGTACGAAATGGCCAAGAAATAGCCACTGGATTTAAGTCCCACTACTCCCCCATCTACAATCCATTAGATATTCCCAAGTTACTGGCTGATGCTTATGCAAAAATCCAAATTTACATCGACGAATTCGCCGAAAGAGGGAGTGGTTGGGTGATAAACCGCTCCTACAAACTCACAATCCGAGTAGCAAAAATCGAACCGCTCAGACCTGGCGCTTACATTCCTCTTCCCGTAAAATTAAAAAAGAAGTGCAAGTGCGTAGTCAACGTTCAAAATTTCTCAGGCCATAAGTGCATCTTGTATTCAGTTCTGGCTACCAAACACAAATTAAGTATATTGAATCCGAAAGAATATGAAGTATATGAGAGAACGGTAAATTGTACAATGCTGGACTTTCCAACACGGCTGGATCACATTGAAGCATTCGAGATGGCCAACAGAGATTTATCGATTAATGTAATTGCTTATACCAAAGAGAATGGCTTGCATCCCATTTGTGGGAGCATTAATTTTAAAGGCCAACCCGTAGATCTTCTTTTAATTACCGACGAGTCAACAAATTTTCATTACTACTGCGCCGTCATGGATTGTGGTGAATTTCTTCGACACCAGGATCCAAAAGCAACCCGAAATATTACTGTCGAAATTGTTTCGCCGCTTATGGAAAGGCATTGCTAAGAGACAAACACAAACTGGAATGTAGAAGAACCAATCCGTCACCTCAAGCGCTCAAATTTTTAAATCCAGGCGAAAACATTTTGAAGTTTGAAGCTTTCAATAGAAGAAATGTTCATCCCAAAATCATATACGCCGATTTCGAGTGCCTCCTGAAACCCGTTCCTTTCTTCTAACAGCTCCGGGAAGAAAATCAACCACCATGAACCTTGGAGCTTTGGCTATGTTGCAGTGGGACTGGAGAAAAATAAAACCTCTTATTACCTTGGTGAGGATGCCGTTGAACAATTCCTCGATCGGTTGGTGATTGAAGCGCATGAGTACGACGAAATGTTAAAAAGAGTCCAACCACTATGTCTCACTCCGGTCCACGAGGCTGCTTCCGAGACCACGACGTAGATCCGTGCTATTATGTCTCCAACCCCGCTTTTAGCTGGGCAGCTGCTTTAAAAATAACCAAGGCTGAGCTGGAACTATTTACTTAGTAGAGCAAACATAACTTCATCTCGTCGAGAATACGGGGTGGAGTTAGCTTCATCAGTTGAGGGTTCACGGATTCCATCTACACGTACATTCCCTAAACGTACGATCTGGATAAATCTCACAAGTACATCATCGATTGGGACGTTAATAACGCTTACGGCTGGGCCATGACCCAGATGCTGCCTTACAATGGCTTTAGGTATTTGACTAAAGAAGAGATTCGAGCTTTCGATGTGACTAGGATAGCAGACACATCGTCAGTAGATACATTCTGGAAGTAGACCTGTACTACCCAACCAACCTTCACTGTCTCCACAACGACTACAAGCTTGATCCTGACAAGTTTAAATGTAAGAATAATTTATTTCAGACTATTCGAAATCTTTGATGCAAGGAAAACCGGTGAAATCTGTCATGAAGCTAGTGGTCAACCTACTGAGGAAGAAGCGGTACGTAATTCACTACCATAACTTAAAATTCTACCTCAAACACTGCTTGGTCCTTTTTCACGTCAGGCGGGTCCTGCGTTTCAATGAGAAGCCCTGGTTGACACAATATATTGACTTTAATATGGCAAAACGTAAGGAAGCAAAAACTGAGTCTGAAGAGGAATTTTACAAAATTTGTAATAATTCGGTTTTTGGTAAGACGATAAAACAGAAACAGAAAAGACTGAACGTCAAGCTATGCAACGACAGCCAGCGAGCCATCAAATATTCTGCCAAACCCAACTCTGATTCGTTCAAGATATTGCATGACAACCTGGTTCAGATCAACTTGAAAGTACGAAAGGTGACGTGCGATCTTCCCACCTACTCGGGGTTCGCCACACTAGAGTTGGCCAAACTCCTTCTCTACGATTTTCACTACGAATTCATAAGGCCCTTATTCGGAGCTCGAGCAAAATTGCTTTTCACAGACACTGACTCTTTATGCTATTGCTTCGAATCTGAGAAAGTGTACACCTGCATGTTTCATAAGAGCAGTAGATTCGACACTAGCAAGTACGATCCCTGGCATTACGCGTTCAACAACACCAACAAGCTTGTGTTTGGAAAGATGAAAGATGACATGAAGGGAGTAGCGATAAGAGTTTGTGGGGTTGAGTAGCAAGATGTATTAATTTGTGACCTCCCAAAGAGAAACGAAAAAAGCGAATGGAATCTTGAAGAGATTCGTGGAGAAACATTTAAGCCACGAAGATTATAAGGCGACTCTCTATTCGAACCCCAAACAAACAGGAAGTTGGTACAAGATCGAGAGTGACAGGTATCACCAGCTGGCCAAAACCATGGTGGATAAATCCCTACTATCAGCCTATGACGACAAAAGATTCCTCCAAAACGAAGTAAAAACTAAAGCAATTGGACATTTGTTGATCAATCCATATGTTGATGAGGATGGTGATCTATTTCCTGCAGAAGATACCGACTCAGTATCGTCATGTGACTCTGACGCTGTAAATCAGTGATGAAGAGGCGGACACTCGGTGGAACGGGGATGACGTGGAACAGAGGATGAAAGAAGTTGAAAATATCGAGGTTAGAGAAACCGGGAAGAGGAGATTGCTGATGAGAGAGAGCAGACAGTTGAAAGTGCGCAATCCAGAAGAGTGGAAGAAGAGAGCAAGAGATAGAAAAAGACAAACAGATACGGAGAGACAAATAGCACAAACGCCTATCCAGAATAAGAAAAAAACAAGCTGAGGAAAAAGACCGACAAACGAGAATGACGGAAGAGGAGACAATAGTGTTCAGGGAAACAAGAAGGTTGGCTCAAACAGTGCACAGAGAGAAAAAGATACTGATGGCTTGGTGATGGCAGGCTGAGCTGTTGTAATAATGTTATTGATGTATAAATTTGATCTTTAATAATGTTTGTTGAATAAAATATATATATGTATTTTTTTTTATTAAAGAACAACCTCTACAATACATTCTCATCATGGTAGGTAGCGGATATTTCATCCTGAATAAAAACCTCAATGTCACGATTGAAAGCGGACCAACTCGTTTTTAACAAACAGGCAGGGCTTTCCACCTAGTTGAGACTCAACTCATTGGAATGGACCACCTATACCGACTGGATGAAAAGATCAACAGATCTGTACTTAGTCGGTGGAGAGAGAAATTGCAGTCCAAGGACGACGAAGAAAATACGTTTGCCTGGATAGGTTGGGAAAGCACGGATGAGAGTCTATGGGAAAGCGTTACGGTCCCCACTTCGACACAGGTCTTGGAGCCATTCATCGAAATAGCCGGAGAAGTGTTAATTGAACAATTGGAACTGTCCGTACACGAAAAACATATGCTGGCAATAATGTTAGAAATGTCCAAACTCGACAGCAGAAACAAAATGAAATACTTGTTGGAATTTAAAATGAAAGAGCTTCGTGTTGGAGAGGAGACAAGAATCAGAGTACGATTTGCGAATGACGACACGCAAGTCCACTTTGTGGAATACGGCCCTAAAACAACTGCAGTGGTTACTTTGTTGCAACTATCGTTTTCGGAATGGGCCGAGCTCTACAAACACTTTGCGAGCATCGATAAACTCATGGTGAAAGCTTCCGAACGGAGTGGAGGAGAAAAAAAAGACAAATATTGAATGCAGTGTTGTCGTCGTGTAAAAAAGAAAAAAAAATACCATTCATTATTGTCTCCGCACGTGGATGGTATACTATTACAGAAGTTTTGAAAAGATTTCTAAGTCAGTCTTGAATCCAGTCCCTTGAAGCCTGGTTTTTGAATGGAAGACAATTCTTTTTTTGTAACAGGTCACGTAGTACTAAATCAAGACACACGCTAGTGTCTCGCCCACCAAGATAAAACGATAACATCCAGATAATATGCATATATGAGCATGGCGACCACTAGACACGTTTCTTTACAGCTAAGGTAGTTTGACTGTTTTCAGCCATCTGAGGATAAATAACAATGCGACAGAAAAGGCTCAAACTTATTTGATCAGGAGACTTTGGTCGCCTGACACCATAAAATTCACTGTTAGACACATAACTTAACGACCTGAATAACGTTGATATTTACCTAACCAAGACACACGCTAGTATGTCGCCCGCCAAGATAAAACGATAACATCCAGATATGTATATGAGCATGGCGACCACTAGACCCCAGCTAAAAATATTCTGCAGAAAAACTGCAGAAAATTTAACGATCTGCAGAAAAACTGCATAATTCTGCAGAATTTCTGCAGACTATTGTTCAGTCTCAGCAAAGTGAAGATAAAATCTGTAAATTTCCTGCAGGTTGTTGTTCACTTTCAGCAATCGAAGCTAAAATCTGAAGATTTTCTGCAGTTTGTTGTTCACTCTCAGCAACTGAAGAAAAATATACAGATTTTCTGCAGTTTCTCGTTCATCTTTCAGCAAGTGAAGATAAAAACTGCAGACTCTCTACAGTTTGTTGTTCACTTTCAGCAATTGAACACAAAATCAGCAGATTTTCTGCAGTTTTTGTTCACTTTCAGCAATCGAAGATAAAATCTGAAGAATTTCTACAGTTCTTAACTAGTGAAGAAAAAATATATAGATTATCTGCAATTCACCCTCAGCAAGCAAAGATAAAATCTGCTTAATTTCTGCAGTTTGTTGTTCACTCTCAACAAGTGAAGATAAATCTGCAGAATTTCTCAGAATCTGCAGAAAATGACCGTAAAATGACAGTAAAATGAATAAAAATGAGTCGGTGAAAATGACCGACTTTCTACGTTGGATAAAAGGTCATTGGCCCCAGCCCAAAAGTTCAACAGGTATAGATACTGAATTACAACATTACAACTCGGGAATGACATTATTTGACCATTTTTAGTTTTGTTTAAACTAAAAACCGTTGCGTGTTGTGTTGATGTGTGGTTCATGGTGGTCGGCTGTGGTGGTGGTCACGTTTCTGAGGTTGCGCTGATTGAGTGAATGAAGTGAACGAAATCAGTATTTGTCATCAGAAACGGCACTTTTTCCTAAATACATTTAGTAAGTAATATAGGCTAAATATACCTAGATACAGAATGCTAACATTACAACTCTGGAATGGCATTATATGACCATTTTTAGTTTTGTTTACCACTTGTATTATGAACTAGCGTGTGTCTAGATACACTATAGAGATTCCAAAAAAAAATACATGACGTCATTAGTACTGTCCATATTTGTGGAAAACACAGTTTGCATTGTTACTTATTCAGACAAATCAGTTTGAAAGACTACAAACCAATAAACGAAGAATAAGAACCGAGAGACAAATCAGTTCTGTAGCCCACTGAGAACTTCTCATTGCGGACATCAATAGAATAGAATTAGTATAGTGGGAATCTCGGTGATCTGGCGACACACAAACAAACAAATATTATCTCTCCTCGTTAAAAAGATGCGGTTTATGCTTGGTTGGTTGGGGATGATCATCTTCTCCTCTGAAAGTAGAAGGCTACAAATATGAGAAGTTTGTCAAAAGAAAGCAAACTAACCCGTTCGTTGTGTAGGCGTATTTTCAAAGTCCGAGCTGGGTCCTAAATGACCGAAATTAACGAAAAATGACCATTTGCAACAATCGGCAACAATCACCCAACAATGCCTCAACAATACATGACGTCATGATTGTTGCCAATTTTTTTTCCGAAATTATCAAAAGGGTTTCAAAGGGTTTAACGAGCGTTAACCACTTCGAAATTATCTGGAACGTCCATCAACAATAGTCTGGCGTCAATGGACCAACGAGGAGCAAGTCACTAAATTGTTGTTCTCAGTAACACTCAGTAAAGACGCGTAGCTTTTCGCAGTACTATTTTATTGCCCGTTTTAAACTTGGAGTTATTCATTGAAAGTCTATATACTGACAAATCCACGACAAGAGAATAATTGTCTAGCAGCAACACAAAGACAGCAAAAAATTAAATGCTAAATACTAAATTACGTGTAGAAAATATATTCACATCAGTAAAAAGTACCAAAAATATTATTACGTCTGCATCTATATCATTTCAAACAGCAATATTCGTGCATTAGTGTTTACGTAAGCCGGTTCCTTCCTTATTTGTGCTAAAATACGAGCAGGTTTCGATAAAAGTTTTTGTCTTGTGTAAGCCTAACTTGCACTCAAACCGTGGCGTTGTAACTTAACGTTCTGCAGTTGCTTCGCCTAGTGTGGGGTCATCAGAAAGAGGTGATAAGAAGCGATGGACAAAGCTCTACTGAGCAGGACGTAAAGAAAAAAATTCTTAAAATAAGTGTAACAAGAAAACCCATGTAAAGCGTAGTGCTACCAAAAATTTCAAGTGATGTGTGGATCTTAGTCACGATTCTGAAGTAATGTTTGGGCTGATTAAGTGAGCGAAGCGAACGAAATCAATGTTCGTCATCGGAAACAGCACTTTTTCCTAAATACATTTAGTAAGTAATATAGGCTAAATATTTATTCATGTGAAAATGACCGACTTTCTACATTGGATAAAAGGTCACTGGCCCCAACCCAAAAGTTCAACTGTTGTAGATACTGAATGATAACATTACAACTCTGGAATGACATTATTTGACCTTTTTTAGTTTTGTTTAAACTAAAAACCGTTGCGTGTTGTGTTGATGTGTGGTTCATGGTGGTCGGCTCTGGTGGTGGTTATGTTTCTGAGGTTGCGCTGATCGAGTGAGTGAAGCGAACGAAATCAGCGTTCGTCATCGGAAACAGCACTTTTTTCTAAATACATTTAATAAGTAATAAGGGCTAAATATTTATTCATAGTGAAAATGACCGACTTTCTGCGTTGGAAAAAAAAATCAGTGGCCACAGCCCAAAAGTGTAACAGGTATGGATATAGAATAACATTACAACTCTGGATCGACATTATTCGACCATTTTTAGTTTTGTTTACCACTTGTATTATGCACTAAGAAAAACGCGCACATTTTTCGGATCACTTCCTTAAACATTTGTTTGATAATTTTTGCTGGCAATGTCTGTCAGCACCATATGAGTTGCAACAAGAATTCTCGAGCGCAGCGAGACGCGGCGGAATGAGCGAGCGAAGCGAGCGACTTCGCTATCTCTCCTCATTAAAAAGATTCAATTTATGCTTGGTTGGGTGCTTGGGGTAGTTCGTCTTCTCCTCTGGAAGTAGAAGGCTACAAATATGAGAAGTTTCTCAAAAGAAAGCAAATTAACCCGTTCTTTGTGTAGGCGTATTTTCAAAGTCCGAATTGGGTCCTAAATGACCAAAATTAACGAAAAATGACCATTTGCAACAATCGGCAACAATCACCCAACAATGCCTCAACAATATATGACGTCATGATTGTTGCCACATTTTTTCGTGGAAGCCTCGAAGCCGTCCAGAACGTCCATCAACAATGGTCTGGCGTCCACGAACCAACGAGGAGCGAGTTACTAAATTGTTGTCCAGTAAAGACGCGTAGCTTTTCGCAGTACTGTTTTATTATCCGCTTTAAAATTGGAGTCATTCACCGATTCTATAAAAACGGACAAATCTAGGACAAGAGAATAATCGTTTAGCAGCAACACAAAGACAGGAAAAGATTAAATGCTAAATACTAAATTACGTATAGAAAATACATTGACACCAGAAAGGAATGCCAGGAATACTTTTACGTGAGCGTTTGTATCATTTTAAATAACAATATTCGAGCATTAGTTTGTGCTAAAACACGAGCAGCTTTGGATAACAGATAGTGTCTTTTGTAGGCCTAATTTGCATTCAAGCCGTGGCGTTTTCACTTGATTTCTGCAGCTGTTTTCGCCAAGTGATGTGTGGTTCTTGGTGGTTACATTGATTTAGTCACGTTCCTGAAGAAATGTTTGCGATGATTGAGTGAGCGAAGCGAATCAATGATCATCGTTTGTCATCAGAAACACCAGTAAGCTAAATATTTATACTGTAGTGCAAATGAACGACTTTCTATGTTGGATAAAAGATCATTGGAACCGTGGCGTTTCACTTGATTTCTGCAGCTGCTTCACCTAGTGAGGGGTCATCAGAAAGTGAAGTGATAAGGAACCGATGGAAAAATCTTCACTGAGCAGGACGTAAAGAAAAAAAATCGTCACAATGAATCAGTCACGCTTCTGAGGAAATGTGTGCGCTGATTGAGTGAGCGAAGCGAACGATGATCAGCGTTTGTCATCAGAACAGCACTTTTTCCTAAATACAGTAATTAAGCAGTAGGGTAGGTTGCGCTGATTGAGTGAGCGAAGCGAACGAAAATCAGCGTTTGTCATCAGAGACAACACTTTTTCTTAAACACTCTGTAGGCTAAATCTTCAGTGAGCAGGACGTAAAGAAAAAAAAGTCTTAAAAAAGTGAAACCAAAAAGCTCATGTAAAGTGTAGTATTAACACAA
>JAHWFP010144514.1:0-11629 GCA_023313725.1 Lithobius niger
ACGCTATTATTATTATAAATTCTAAAAACTTGAGTGTTCCATGGAAAACCATAATTGTAGTAGGTTATGTACAAAACTACATAAGGAAGCTCCCTGCAAAAATCAAGATTTTCTGTGCAGTAGTTTTGTATAAAAAGGTACCTAAAGTCAAAAAAAGCTAATTTTTGACTATGCACGTTTAAAAATATTTAATAATATTGCCACTGATGCGAAGCAATCTATAAAAAACAATTTTCGTAAATTTAGTGGATTAAACAATGTAAAACGTTCAAATTTATAAATTAGATACTTCAAACTAAGTTTTAAAATTTAAAAAGAAATTGATTTTTTTTTACAATTTCCCCCACTACCAAGTTACCTTAAACGAATCTAGCTTTAATTTAAGCCAGACTTACAAGCAAAATACCAGCGGAATAACGTAGGAAGTAAGGAGTGACAATACTTGGGGCAAATAACATGCAGCTTTTGGGCTACAACACATAGGAACAAAACAGAAAAAAAAGTCGGTTGACTGCACAGCAAGTGTGGCTGAAGAGCTGCAAAGGAGAAACGTAGAAAATGCGCCTGAAGAGTCACAGAGAACAAACCTAACAGATGTGACTGAATACACACAGATCTCATCACACGTATGTGAATGCGCCCCACAGAGAACAAATCTCAGCTCAAATTATACGACCCAAGAGGTGCAAAGCTGGGTGCAACCTTAACTGAAATGCAATGTTGCTAAAGAGCTACAACTCGGATGACATTGAAGATGACAATCTAAAGGAGTTAAACAGGACGGAAAGCCAAACGGGCTCGAGAAGGGCTAACCAATTTACCTTGCCTTCTGGACTTAAATGTCAGGATGTTTAGTAAGCTGAAAGAGGCTAAATGAGGTGCTTTTTCATTCAAAAACATATCGTCTTCGCAAGATTTCGTGAACTACCCACCTAAGATTTCCGGGAACAGCAAAATCGTCACTTGGAAAAGGATGAGAAAACATAGTTATTTGTTACCGGTGTGGTGGAAGGGGGGGGGGGGGGTGGAAAGACGGAAAAATAATATTTCTATTTTCAAATTCGATAGTGTACGAGATGCAAAGGCGTATCGCTGCGTATGTCATCGATGCTGTCTACCTTTCCTATGGAGGAAAACGGATCTCATCTTGCGGCTATCGTTGCCAGCTCGTGATTAATGACTCGCGTCACTGTGGTGTGCATCTTGCATAATTAATGGCAGAGATATTAAAAGAGGAAGGTGAGACTAATGAGACCAAAATTGTCTAACCGGTTTTGTTTACCCCTTTACGGGAAACCCTAATAATACTGTCACTTTAGCGTCACTTCAAATGAATTCTACAATGAAATACCTCGCCTCTATACGTATTGCAAACGAGAATTTGTGACTGAGACCCACAACTGAAACGTCTTAGATTCATTCCTATTAGTTCCGTCTAAGTTTTTAGAGGGCGCCACGAGTTTTATGTGGGAATTTCTACTCAGTTTTCAGCGTAAAATTAAACTAAACGAAACTAGCTTGCATTAATTATTATTTAGTTTAGCTGAGTTGTGATTTAGTTTACTTTAGATTTGGGCTGAAAAATGAACAAAAATTACCACATGGAACGCCTGGCGTCCTCTGAAAACTCGGACGGAACTTATAGGAATGAATGTAACACGTTTCAATAGGGACTTTTTAGTTAGAAATTCTCCTCCCCAACCCTATAAATTCTTGGTATTACTGAGGTGAAGTAGATTAGATTATCGAAAAAGTATGGGTTATCAAAATGTGTGGGTTATCAAAATTAACCCATGGTGACGTGTATGGGTTTTAGATTAACCCTATATAACGACTACACTCTTAGCATTGGGATGTGTTAGCCTGCGTCACCCCGTGTTAGATATCCGTGAGGTATAACCGGTTTAACGGCGATGTTTGCTCGTCTGTGAGAAACGGCTAGTCCAATATCGAGGGGGCGGAGGGAAATCGCACGAGCGCTGTAACACTGTGCAGACCCCGGAAAAAGTGTTAGGTTATCAAAAGAGTGTGGGTTATCAAAATGTGTGGGTTATCAAAATTAACCCACTGTGACGTGTGTGGGTTTTCAGATTAACCGTATATTCCGACTACACTTTTAGCATTGGGATGTGTTGGCGTGACGTCACCACCGTGCATTTCATTTAAATAATAAGGCTGCAGTCTTTTGATCGGTTCGTTAAACCTTATTTTAAAATTGGAATCTTATAATTCTATTCCTTTAAATAAAAAAAATAAAAAATACTTCGGTCATCTCGAAGTTTCCTTTTACGAAATAGAAATGGTGAAATATGGAATGATTCTTACTGCTTTAGGGTATAATTTATTTACTATTACGTTACGCAATATTTTGTCTCGTGCTTTGAAGGGAAATTGATTCGCTGCAAAAGGATACTGTACTGTGTAATCATTCATACGCGGCAGGTCGGGTATTTCGGAATGATACTGCAGAACGGTGAACCCCATTGTAAAATTGAGGTGGTCGAACGTGGTTGAGGAGGTACGAGGTTCAGTTAACCGAGGACGAGACAGAGTTTTGACTTACAATGAGACTTGGGACGGGTTACCGGTTTACCATATAGGGGCTCACTGGCTCAATGACCCGATGTGACCCATTGAACCAAGTGAACCGTGACCAAACAACTGGAAAATACCGTTAATTCGGTAATTTTACTTTGGTTGAAGTTCATAATATTACAGACAGTCACTTGCGCAAAACCAAAAATCGTCCAAGTTCCACTACTCTTAACTTGCAAATTTTCGACTATCTCTACTGATAGACTTCTTCACCCAAAAGTCATGAGACTTTCACAACAATCACAACTACACCAAGATCCATGTGATTGCGATTGCAAGTTTTTTTTTGCAAGTTTGAGTAGTGGAACGTGGTTGATTTTTGGTTGTACGTAAGTGACTGACTGTAATACCAAGTAACTGTTGTTGTTTTCCATTAGGAAAAGTACGATGGTTTGTCTTGTTCAGTCCGACGTAATTTATGAACGGCCAGCGGCCTTTTCTTGTGGTTCCCCGCTCTCTGCAACTCCTAACAAATATCAGACCAATCAGCCCAATGTCAGACTATAACAATCTGAAGAGCTCAAGGACGTGTGCCCAAGGAACCTTTCGAGGTTTCATTCATACCTGGCATTTGATCAATCATTATCAAGACCAAAAGCGTAGATCGAGATGAACTGTAACTAGGGGCACCGTGTTATTTAATAGTAACCAAGAGTGTATGCTCATGAAACAACGTCATGCGCTCGACCTCACCTAGCCCCATTCCACATTCCAACCACCAAGCTTCTATAGTAATGTAATGTTGCTCACTTTTCGGCTTATAACCTTTTCACTGACTTTCCTTCATCGCCCCAAACTTAACCTCCAGTCAGTAATATTGGAATATTCAATCAGTAGTACGGCTACGTAAGTGCGAGTTTTACAGTTATTAAATTTTTTTTTAAATCTTTTTATCTCGCAAGTTGAAAGAATGATTTTGTCTGTTTCAAATATCATGGCACCGACCAAATGAAGCTGCTTTTATTCTCTTTTCACTAAAGGTTTGTCTGAAATGTATTTTCTGGATAGTTGGGTCAGTTGGCAGCTCGGGTCGAAAAATGTGATCCATTTCCAATTAACGAAAAAAAAAATAACAGGCGCCAAGAACGTGTTGAATAAGAACTAAATTATGTAGCCTCGACGTGTCGAACCACTTCTGGTTTATTCTCAAGAGGAAACCTGAAACCTTAAAGGTACATTCCACCCGGTTGGATTTCCTGTGTGGATTTTGCAACATTAGTTAAAACGTGTGTGACTGTTGCAAAGACATTCATTTTCCTCTTTTCCCCTTGCAAGAAACTCGATTGCTACATTCGCTCTAACCTATACACATGTCGCCAAAGCTATTTCGAGCAGGATGATCGAAATTAGTGAGAAGGTATGTCCTTTTAACTAAAAAAAAAACACGATCAAATGAACGTCGAGGCTACATTACATTTGTGAAGTGCTAAGGGAGTGGACGATAGGTTTAAAGTCAAGCTGCATTCCTATTCACGCCTTACTGTGTAGCTAGGGGACTACACACATAGCGTCACATATTAGGCATCGGCATCAAGGTTTCCACTCGAACCGATCCTAGGTCTAGAATCAGAGTCAACTTGCAGGTTGCCTCCCAAATTCTAACTCACTCGATTCAGTCGATGGCCTGCTTTTATACCTCCAGAACAATGGGGTCTAGCCTGAGGCATTACGTTGGGATTGGGTAACAGGTGCAGAGCGGTTCCAGCTTGTTCGGTAGGAGCCGTCCGGCATCTGGCTACAGTGGCGCCCTCTCAATACCTGGTTTTAGGCGTTATTGAGAGGGTGCACCTGCTGCGCATGCAACTGCAAGGCGCGTCGCACAGTGCTTGCTGTGCGTGCGTCCTGCTATACGTGTATAGCCCGTTACACGTTTTACACTTAGCTTGACTGCAGGCTTCCCTCAAGCCTGATTGTGTTTTCTTGTTTTTCAGATAAGATTTCAGGTTTTTTCCTCTGGAAAATGAACCAGACGTGGTTCAAAACGTCGAGCCTACATTAGTTCTCATTCAACACCTTGTTGGCTACTTTTTTTTCATTCTAAATTTGGCGTTTTCACTTTATTCTTATCCATTTCCACCTCAGTTTATGACTCGAGACGAAGACGAGAGCCCATCGTATCTCGTTTTTACTCGACAGCCAGAGTAAAACTTAACCAGTGCTTCGAATCAAGGCCAGTAAATTATCCGGCCCGACCTATAACGATATTAGGTGGGTAGACAAAATGGCGACCACGAATGGTTCATTTCATTTATTCCAGGTCTGTTCGGGAATTGGTCAAGCAAATCGTATCGGAGAATTTTTTAACGGTGGGTCAGTCACGCCATCGACTGCCAAATAGCGACAACTGACACAAAAGCTTAGTAATTCGCCAACTTAATCCCAGTAATCACCCAGATAATAGCTCACACGTACACGCAAATAAATTTCCGCATTTGTGCCACAAAGCCATTAAATTTATTGACTTGCACATAGCTCTTCAGTAAATAGCGCCATGTTCGTTTATTCAGAAAGTGTTTCAAGGAAGGCAGTATTTTTGTACGGATGGTGTCGCCCTCGGATGACAAAAAGCGGCAACAAGACAAATCAACCGCATCAGTGGAGCTTTCGGCGCCCATATTGTCCAACCCAGTCGTGAATACTATTTTTCATCCCAGATCCGGCCAAGATGCTAGAATACATGAACAAAGAGTGAATAAACCAGACGAGAAGAGACACAAAGGACGAGTCTTCAACACAGGTCTACCCCATATTTCCACCGCTCGTACCGAGCCCCGAACCCATGCGTTGTCGAATTAGTGACCGTTTTTACTTTGGCGGAAAACATGGTACCGCGACAGAATGCCACTTGTCAAAATGCCACCACGTCAAAATGCCACCGTCAAAATGCCACAGGACAAAATGCCACCCTCTACCGACAAAAAGCCATTTCAACATTTTTACACTGATTTAAAAAAAAAAAAAGTCGCAATGACGTCGTCTCGTTTAAGCTCTTATTTCTGTGCTAACATTTTTTTTTAGCGATTTGCTGTTTATATTGCACGAAAGAGGCCTTCCCGTTATTCCATGACGTCAACTTGGCACAGTCCAGCTTGGCAGAATAAAAATGTTTACACTTTTTGTGATATACAGGGTGGTGCAAAAGTCTGGAGAAGCCTACTGCCATTCCAAATCCACTAAGAGGAGAACCACGAAAATGTACATACAAATACTATAGGTCGAGGGACATGTAATGATGCTAGTTTAAATGACCTTGTTATGGTCCTTCGAGGTCATCATGATGCTAAATTTTGAACTACACGTCGTAGAATAGTGGTGTAAATTGGATAGTTGCAGAGAATTGTAAACCTATCCAATTTACACCACTATTCTACGACGTGTATTTCAAAATTTAGCATCATGATGACCTTGAACGACCATTCCAAGGTCATTTAAACTAGCATCATTACATGTCCCCCGACCCATAGTATATGTATGTACATTTTCGTGATTCTCCTATTATTAGATTTAGAATGGCAATAGCTTCTCCAGATTTTTACACCACCCAGTAGGTGACTTTTTAAAAATTTTAAGTAGATAACCTGTGAGGGTGGACTCTGCTAAGGTGACAACCTGTCAAAGTTTGTACATTGTAACTTTGTTTATGCATTGTGGCTTTTTATGAAGATTAGTAAAAAAAAATTAAAGTGGCATTTTGTCACTAGAGGGTGGCATTTTGTCCGATGGCATTTTGACGGTGGCGTTTTGACGTGATGGCATAGAGTGGCATTCTCTCGGTGATTCGCAAACATGCGTTAAAAGTTACGCTGCGTACGCTTTTACCTAATAAATACGTGTGAAAGATATGACTTGTGCTGAAAATGGTCCAAGCATTGGGTGAAGCAGCAGCGTTTAAATGACCTTGGAGCGAGGAACGTGTTTTGTTGCTTAAGCCGAGGCCGACTGAGGTGAAAGTGGTGTAGCTTGTCTCCCAGCTCCGCGCCTGTTCTCGCGCGTGTCATGAATTAAATGCCTGTTAGCATTGCTTAATAGTGTAAGTAAGATTTTGGCAGTGTTAAATCAAAGTGGCCTAGAACCAATAAGCGAAATCTACTGCTTCTCTCCCAGACGGCCTTGTAACAAGCGGTGAAATAGAATAGCGCGAGTTACAAAA
The DNA here is from genome assembly GCA_023313725.1 of Lithobius niger. Classification (NCBI taxonomy): domain Eukaryota; kingdom Metazoa; phylum Arthropoda; class Chilopoda; order Lithobiomorpha; family Lithobiidae; genus Lithobius; species Lithobius niger. The sequence goes on from JAHWFP010144514.1 coordinate 6,746, forward strand.
TGGATACTCCTACCCACGCATTTATCAGCTTTGACCGAATTGATGCTAGTAAACTGGTATTTCACCAAGTGAGGAGACTCGCTCGCCCCTTTAATTAGGCACTATTTATCAAAGTATGGGCGCAAATAATCGTTTAGTTGGCGTGCCCTTTCTTTCATATGCTGCCTTCGTTTCATTCGTAGCCATGTTGAAGTAAAATTTCGACCAATGCTTAGACTCGATGCAGCATCGTTGCCATTTTATAATTGTACATCAACCAACGGAATAACGGAGCTGTCATGACGGTGAAGTCCCGTTTCGAAAAGAAAGCAGGTTAAAAGCTTTTGCCTAAAGGGTAAATCCCCTTTCGCCAAATCGAATTTGGCAAAATCTTAGTTCACGAAATGTATTACCTTATTCCTATGTAATGGGCATTTAAAAGGCAAACATTTAACGAAACAAGCAGTGGTAGAAAAAACCCAGTTGATTTATTAGCATTTTGAAAACTGGCAATACAGACGGAGAAACGTGTACTTTTTTGGAATGCTTGGTCGTCACTAGGTCAAGGTCAATGCTAACGTTCTTTTTTAAAAATAGTTATGAAATTCCCGCTTTGAGGTATCTTTCGCAGAATCAAAATAATCTTCAAAAATATAACAGTGCAGAAGTTAAAGGGGCAGGCCTAATTGGAAGGAATTTGTGATTAATTGCGGTTTATGAGGTTATTTGTTTAGCCGCAGCAAGCGCGGTGGCGCGAGCGAGTCACATAATTTGAAAAAATAATTGTTTTGCGAAACGGATGTTTGTCTCTAAATGTTTGACCGTTACTCAGAAATGATGTGTTAAATTTCGTGTGTCTAAAATTTCATGAACGGTATTAGGCTTAACGGGATTTGGCGAAACGGGATTTTTCCTTTAGGCAAAAGCTTTTAGGACGGTTGCAGACGAACCACAAAATGACCCACAATCGCAGCCGCAATTTTGGGCGTTTGTGGCGCGTTTGTGGCGTAAAAATCGCAATCAGTGGCAGATTGGGTAAAATAAAATGTATGCGATATAACGGGTGCTTACACACGCAGTAGCGCGTTTCTGCGTTTAGCGGTAGGTCTCCCTGAGCCAAATCGCGCTGTGTGAAAGATACCGTCGATTCCGACGCGATTGTGGCGTCATTTCTGCAGCGATTTCCACGCGTTTTGTGGTCCGTCTGCAACAAGCCTTAATCCGCTTTCTTTTTGACAAAACGGGATTTGGCGAAACGGGACGTGACCGTCATGACATAGCAAAATCAGTCATTTTTTTTAGACTCCTTATTTACTAATACGAAAATTCGCCTATATTTCGGCGTTGTAACTTATCTTACACTCTGTCTATCACTCCAAAGAATTTGTTGTTAGCTCCTGTCAGTGGTTAGTTGTTGTGGACGTAGCCAATGGATCTTTGCGACGGCCAAGGTATTTTGTGACTCCTCCTTCCTTCACACGCTGTTAGATGTCATCCCACCGTGGCCACGACCAAAGTCACCGGACAATCTTATCGGGCTTCGGGCAGAAATGGCGGAAAGGTCCGGATATCGCGGAAGGGGAAGAAAAGAATGGCACCAAAAAGAGAATTTAGGCTTTTCTTTTTTATCCCTTTAATGGGAGCAGGACGAATCCAACCGCAAACAGATTCAGCCGAATGGGACAATTGGGTTGAACGAGCAATTCAGCTTGAAACTGCAGGTATATGCTAGTGTCATAAAACGAACTGTAGGCCACGGCCAGTGTCAGTCATGTACGTCGTGTCGGAAAAAATTGCCCACATATTGAACACTTTAAAGGGTAACCTAAAGCCATTGCAGGGACTGTATGTTTTTTTTTTTTGACAATTTCCGTAAGTGATGTGAAATGAGGGAGGGTGTAAACAGGATGGTCGTGGACTAGTGATCGACACCCATCTGATCGAAGAACGACTGATCGACAGGACAAATGATCGCCAGGACCAGTGATGTTGGGGCAAGGTGGCCTGATGGTTAGCATGACCGTCTCCAGTGCCAGAGGTCCTGGGTTCGAATCCGGCCTCAGCCACCCCTTGCATTTTCGGGCAGAGAAGGGCCCTGTGATGTCTCGTGCTCATGTCGATTGTGGCATGTAAAAGAACCTAGGATTTCCGATAGGAAATACCTAGCAAAATTGACCCTCTCTCCTTCTGGCGCCATGGCTAACGCTAGGTGCGCGTCAAAAAGCTACACGACCAGTGATGGAAAATTTTATATTAAAACAAATCAAATTAAAAAAAAAAGAATATGTAATTTTAATTTACTTTTACCTTATTTATATCGAATGAATTAGGCCGCTAAAAAATTAATTAAGTGGTTCTCGGAAGAGGCACTAAAAAAATGACGCGAGTGGGCGGTCTTTTTTTTTCACTTTTTATTCCTAATTCTTCAGATGCGGGCGGTGGGTTTTTATTTTACCAAACAAAACAAAATCAATAGCTTACATTTCGTTGTGGACCTAAATACTTATGTTTTAATGCCAGGATCAGCATGCAAAAGTCAGTCTTTAGATCCAAGTTTTTGCTTTAACATGCCTTTGAATGGCGCTTAATCCTTATGAGGCGATCACGTGAACAGAAAAAAGAAAAAAACCAAAAAAATCGATGCGTGCGCTCCTGAGAACCACTTAATTTTTAGCGGCCTCACTGACATCCTATGGAACAGTAGAGCATCAAAACATGTAGCTCAGAAAATTAAATTTATTAGCAGTTCCCGTCTCTTCCAGTCAGTCAACCAAAACATAGAAGAGAGGATCAGTCCAAAGCTGCACGTATTGTCGAGGACTATGGAAATTGCTGCATTGACGATTAGCTTTGAGTGATTGCGTAGAAATTTGATCTCCCGTGGTATTTAGGATTTTTATTACAAATAGTCATTTACATTTTTATCGTATGAGAGAGGGAGAGGGGTGTGATTAAGATTAATGCGAAAGCATTTGCGAAAGCTTTTACTAAGAATATTTTCATTAACCAAGAACGAAAGTTAGAGGTTCGAAGGCGATCAGATACCGCCCTAGCTCTAACCATGATAGGATTCCATGTCGATCATTTGGCTGTCGATCACCTGGTGTCGATCAGTTGTCCGTCGACCAGGCGGGAGTCGATCACTTGTTCTGTCGATCACACGTCCATATCGATCATTTGGTGGTCGATCACCAGAACAAGTGATCGACACCCGTCTATCAGTTGTCCGTCGATCGGACGGGTGTCGATCACATGTCCTGTCGATCATACGTCCATATCGATCATTTAGCTGTCGATCACCTGGTGTCGATGAGTTGTCCGTCGATCAGACGGGTCTCGATCACATGTCCTGTCTATCATACGTCCATATATCGATCATTTGGCTGTCGATCATCTGGTGTCGATCAGTTGTCCGTCGATCAATCAGGCGGGTGTCGAACACTTGTTCTGGTACCAACATGGTCGGTGCATGAGGTGCCGTATCATTTTGTAGAATTCGATTGGAAAATTGGATGAGCATAACGAAACGTTGAATTGGCCAGTCGATGTTGCACAGCTTGTATAATGGACAATTTTCTATTAGTTAAACAACAAATTATCAACTGAAATATTTTGATTGTTGTGTCATGTAAACCGATTGAGAGCCAGGCAGCATACTGTGAAGCCATGGCACGTTTTGACACGGGTCAACTGTTCTAAGGGTTAAGGATTAATTCGTCCTATAGTAATGTATAGTGTAATGTAGTATAAAATGCAGTGTATGTGTAGTGTGTAACGTATACATAGTGTAATGTAAGATAGGACAGATGGCCTGTGAAGGTGCTACTGTCCTGTAAAATAAACCTCGACTGAGTTTACTAATGGGGAAAAATGTAACTCCACTCGTATATTTGCGCACGTTTCGGTTTCGTGTAAAAATCTGTTTGCAAGCTTTGATGTAAAAAAATAAAAAAATGGTGCACAGTAAACAAAGGCAAAGCAAGTAAAACGTCATCCTGGATTTAGTTGTGGACCGACCTGAGCATCGCTGAATTGTCGCAGAAAACTTTTATGAACGGAAGAGAAAAGAAACTCTCGCAAATGGTGTTTATTTACTTACTTTTTAAGGAAATGTTTTACTTATTTTGTTAACTTCTCGTGGTCAACTATTCATTCAAGCGTTAAATATTGTGCAATGTGCAATTTACATTAAGTTGGGGGGCGGGCGCCGGGTCGAGAGGAGGGGGCTTTAAATTCTGTGGTCGGATAGCCTACGTAAAGAAAAGAAATGCAAATACATATTGGGACCGTTAGGGCGGGATTTCGCAATAGCAATTTTCTCGCTCACTAGTGTTTGCTTGGTTGATACTAAATCTGCTGGCTGCTTCTCGCCTTTACCGGAGAAGGCGGCTTTCGAGTTGTCTATACGTAACCATGACAACAACGCGGACGCAGATATTCTGCTTGTGCGTCGCGACATGACGTACGATGCGTGCAACATGACAGCGTCAATTTATGACAACAAGAAAACAATTTTTGCTGCAGTACAAAACGACGGTCTGATTTCTAAAGGCCGGCATTCGATGGTTTGTCTTCGATTCGATGACCCCGAAATCGACGCCATGTTGGTATTTGAATTCTCGCTGCGAGCAGCTATTTATTCTACCGCGTCAGATCGCTGCGAGGTTCTGTGCTGTGTACGAGAATAGCAGATTTTGGAAATAGCGTGAAATGACAACAATGTTGTAGCAATGTTTAAAATTACTGTTGCACGTTGTTCTTTATTCGTATTGATGTTTATGATACATTTAATTTGCTATATATTGCCGCATTCATTTAGTAGAAACTTGAAACTAATCGTAAATAAATAACGGTTGACTAGCAAATAGCGATCGGCGAGCGAGAAGACCTTGTTGCATAAACGCG
>JAHWFP010144521.1:0-23037 GCA_023313725.1 Lithobius niger
GATCTTTGGACTGTTCCCTTTCTCGCAGACGATCAATTATTTCTGGATAACCGGGTCTACTTCACGGATATCTATTACTAAATGTATTTCTGAAGGTTTTGTCCTGATCAGTGGAAAAATGCTCCCAATTGACAAAAGCGGCCCCACTTCCAGTTCTACAAATTACAGGCCCGTAAGCCTCCTTCCTATCTCTTCAAAGGTATTTGAAAAAATTGTTTACCATTTCCTGACTGATTGGCTTAAACTGAACCATCCTCTTCACAATTCCCAACATGGTTTTCGTAAGGGGAGGTCCTGCGTCTCTAACCTCCTTGTTGCAACTGAGTACTAGCCTTCTTTCTTAGACAGAAAGATTACTTGTCATAGCGTGTATTTTGACTCGCCAAACCATTTCATTCAGTTCCGCATTCTACCCTTCTTTCTAAGCTTCATGCAGTCGGAATTCCTGATTTTTTGGACAGCATTCTCTTTTCTTATCTGCATAATCGTAAACAGGGAGTCCGTGTTGGAAATACTCTTTCTGAATGGGAACCAGTTTCTGGTGCTCCTCAGAGTTCTGTTTTAGATCCTCTCCTTTTTCTCTTTTATATCAATGACCTGCCTGAGTCTCTTGTCAGTCTCTGTCTTCTTTTTGCACATGACCTAAAAGGTTCATCGCGCCATTGCTAATTCTGGTGACTGTGTTTTGCTGCAACGTGACCTTGACTCCATTTTGAGTTGAGCCAACTTAAATGGTTTATCATTTAATGAATCTAAGTGCAAAGTCCTTCACTGGGACCGAATAACCCCAAACACACATACTTCATGGGTTTTAAAATGCTTATTTCTATCAAAGAAATTCGAGACCTCAGGGTTATTGTCGATGGCAGTCTGAAATTCCTTTCCCAGTCACTTGCTGCTTCGTCTAAAGCTAGATGCGCTGGCAATTATCTTCTCAAATACTTAACCTCGCCTAGTTCTACTATGTTGAAGTTTGTCATCAGTAAGTTTATTCGCCCTCACCTTGAATAATGTATCTAGGTAGGGAGGCCTTTCTACCAGAAGTAGCTTCAACTCTTTGAGCGAACTTTTCGCTATTTCACAAAATGCTGTGCTTCCCTCTTTGCTTTATCTTACCATTGAAGACTCAAACACCTCGGGCTACCATCCCTTGCTACTCAATTTGACAGAGTCGATCTGTTGTTGATGTACAAAATTCTTAATGGTTGTGAGGGCCTCCATCCTAACACCTTTTTTACTCCTTCTCTTTCTCTTACCACCCAGGGGTGTAATCTCAAACTTCAGCATGGATCTTTAAATTCAAACTGAAGGCAGGGAGTCTTTTCGCAAAGAGTTGTCTCCAGATGGAACGCCTTACCGCCTCATACCTAGTCAATGCACCTTCCATGCAAATTGAGCATGGAAGGCTCAATTTGTTCATTTATTTTCTTAAATTTTCTCCTGGACATTGCAGGCATTACGCCTTTAACCTGCTGTACCGTAAATATCTGGAAACCATGATTTATTTCCTAAACTACGTTATATAATTAATTTTGCATATACTTTTACTTTGTATTACAAATATCAAATAAAGCCATAAAAATATTTTTAATTTAATTTAAAGAATTAGGCTACAACATTTTAAACTTAAATACTGTGCAATCGTAAAAAAATAAAGAGCACGATACGTGAGGTGGGAACTTGTTTAGAATAACAAACGTTAATAGTCCTAATCACGCATTAGAGTATTAATAAACAAAAACGTAACGTTAAATGTTTAGAGTAAGGGTCTAAAAGTCAAAACCTAGAAGGAACACGGACAAGCTTTGACAGTCAGGGTCAAGGTGTAAACCTGGTAAGCATTAGACCCTTACTACCCGGTGGTTAGCTTACTTCTAGTCTATTCGGACAGAACGTGTGTATGAACGGTTGTAGCAGGTTTCTTTGTTCTTAGAATATTGTTATGGAACTTTAAGAACACAATTTTCTTGTGAAGTTGGCATTTTGTCTTTTGATGCTTTAGAATTTTTTATTATATTTCGTACATTTACGGTAGAGGATAACAAATAATGCTCCCTGCTGCGCATATTATGGCACGCCATAAGATTTTTTATTAAACATTTTTCATTGTCGCATTTTAATTTTCATTATCGGCCTGAATATCCGTTAACGGAAATACTTGGTCGATACTGAAAATTAAATTCCGATAATGAAAAATGTTTTCTGTTCACGAAAAACATTTTTCATTATCACCAAGTAATCGTAATTTCACATCATGGAAATTCATTTGTTGTTAACGAAAATTCCGATAATGTAAAATAAATTTATTGAAACATCATGTCAAAGAGGAACAAATATATTATCCGGTTTCATGAAAATAATTTTCCGTTAACAAAAATTAAATATCCGTTAACGGAAATTCAATTTTCGTTAACGAAAAATGATTTTCCATTATCGAAACTAGTATTTTTCATTAGCGAAACTAATATTTTCCATTATCAAAACTAGTATATTTCATTATCTATACTAGTATTTATCATTATCGAAACTAGTATTTTCCATTATCGAAACTAGCATTTTTCATTATCGAAACTAGTATTTTCCATTATCGAAACTAGCATTTGCCATTATCGAAACTAGTATTTTTCATTATCGACCTTTAGTTTACCATTAACGAAAAATGATTTTTCGTTCACAGTAAGTCAATTTCCATTAACTAGCAACACACTTGTTATTCTTCCCATTTCCTTTAATACAGATTTATTTTTCGTTAATGAGAATCGGTTTACTGCCTCCGTAGAAATTTGAATTTTTACAAATTCGACAACCGATAATGAAAATTAAATTACGATAATGAAAAATGTTTTTCGTGAACGAAAAACTTTTTTATTATCGGAATTGAATTTTCATTATCGACCATGTATTTCTGTTAACGGATATTCAGGCCGATAATGAAAATTAAAATACGTTAATGAAAAATGTTTAATAAAAAATCTGACGGCATGCCATAGTATATGCTGCCGTGTTAATAAATCGAAAAATAATTTCAACATAAAGCAAACATTTAACTCTAAACATTTAACGTTCCGTTTTTGTTTATTAATTCGAGTTACTTTTAGAATTGCAGCTAAACTTTAAAGCAGTGCAGTTGACGGTCAAAGTTGAGAGTTTAACACAGACCCTAGGCTGACCCTTACTAATTGCCAGTGTTAATAATAGAAACAAATCCGTTAAGGGACCGTTCATTATTTATGAACGGCCGGCTAAAATTAGGGGGGGGGGGGGTACAAATTTTTTATAAAGAGAGAAGGGGGGGCTAAACATTTTTTTAAATTTGCTATCAGGAGTGTGGTGGGGTCAATAAAAAAACTGCGAGAGAGTAAATGCACGGCAAGTTATAGAATGTTAATCAATTTATTTAGCTCAGCACATTCGACAAGGTATTAAAGTATGCCTAGTACGTATCGTCCACTCATTTCATGAAAAGGAAAATTGTAATACAAAATTTTTTTTATTGGGGGGGGGGGGAGGGCAAAAAAATCACTAACACCAAAGGGGGGTCATGAATTTTATTTGTACTGGCGACGACAATCCGCCAGCCCACCCCAGTTGATAAATAATGAACGGTCCCTAATCTTCAGTCGACGTCTTGCAGCTGGCTTTTCCTAATTGGGATTGTTGCATAATAACAATGTTTAAAACAATGTAAATCAATCAATCTGATCGTTTAGAGCTCCTTAGCCCCTGAACCACTTGATTGGTTAGAAAAGGCCTTATGGAAAGGGCACATCTACAAATGCTAAAATGAGCTAAGAAAAGCTTTATAGGACAAATGGTTTGACCTGTAGAGAGGACAGACAAAAAGGTACATCCCCAGAACAAGACCAAGAACAAGAAATTGTCTATTTGGCCCCTCTCTTTATTTCGGGTTGGCTAGACCGAATTTAAAATTTTTTGGACTGCAGACACGCCTTCACTAGTTAAGGCTAGATTCCAAATTTGGTTTAAAGATGTTTACTTTTGACGGAGTTATAAGCTCTCAAAGTTGAAAGTTTAACACAGCGGTTCTAGGTCGACCCTTACTAACACTGGCTATACGCTAGTGTTAACATATTTTCTATATAATACCAAACTAGTAACGAATTTCAAAAGCAAGGCAGTTTTAACTGTTTTCGGTCTGTTTTCGTATACGTGAAATCAATTGCCTTATTGCTTTCTTTTTAAAAAGAAGTGACAGTGACATTAATGCCTTGAAGTAGCTTTACTGAAAAACATGTACGTTCTAATTCTGTACAATTTCGCGACAATGAGAAGCTTTAAAAAAATTAAGGTTTTGAAAAGAAAAAGACTTAACATAAACTGTCATTATAAGGTATGTCGACACATTAGCTGAGTTTTAATTTAGTTTTTGTTTTCTAAAACAAATAAATAAATAAATAAATAAATAAATAAAACAATAAATAGAAATCTTGAAATTCCTGAGAATGTGAACGTAGCCAAATAATTAATACGAAGGAATCAAAAAATAGGCCTAATTAAATAGACCTAAACAAATAAGAATAATTGTGAAAAAATTGATACCAGACGGATTTGAGGGAAAATTAAACATTACGCCTAATTCCAAATTGAGCATTAAAATTTATCTTTACTAAATGATCGCAATTTGCATGATCGAGAAATTAGTAATGAGTCAAAGCCAACTGCAGTCATAAAAAGATATAAAAATGACCCCTCATAGCGGTTAAGAGCAAAATTGTAGGAGAATCGTGCACTTCTGGAAAAAAGCATGACAATTTCAGAATATCTGTAGTACTGTGGCAAATGGAACATTGTTTGATATGGTGCCCACATATATGACTTCCGGTTTGCCCTCATTACGTCATCAAAGATGGTCGCCACAATTCACTATAGTTTGATGTCAACAGCTCTATCTCGGTTACCAACAGACCAATTGAATCACTATGAGTTTGAAAAAGGCTTAAGTCACAATTTTCACCAAAATAAAGTGGAAGTGCAGAATATGGCATGACTGGGCGTCCATTCATTGAGTTTGAAAACAGCTTAAAGTAATCACTCGTTGCAGTGTTATGGGGGGGGGGGGCGGCTGTCGGTAACTTGCATTGGGTTTGAAAAGGGCGCAAGTCCTGGACTTACGACCTTTTCAAAATCAACTTTAGGTCGCAGCACAAGGCAGAGGCACTACAACGCAAAGGAAAACAAACAAAAACAAGACGTTCGTCTGCGACAGTGATAAACCAGCAATTGTTAATGCTTGCAGGTGACTGTTAGCTTCTAAAGGTTTCATCCATTCAGGGTTTGCCTTGGCAGAAAGCTTACGATGGCCAAATTCCCATCAACGTTAAGAAAACGGCAGACCTAAAAGTTGTTTACAAACGTATTGAATCTGAGAATCAGCCTGGTATGACACCATTATACAGTGGCGTACTACCACAGCAGACGAAGTAGGAGGGGTGATTGAGGCTTAATGGCGCGTCGATAGCTTGATCATTAGCGCCAACTTCAGTCACAGTGCAATGGTCCGGGTTGCCACTGCCCCACACATTACAGAGATAAACAAACCCCTAATCAAGATCTCATCATACATCTATACCAAGACGAAGTATACCACGAGCCACGGCTATTTGCCGTGATGTCATCATGAATTAGCCACTGACGAACGAAAACAGCGGATCTTTGGCCCCCTGATTGGACTATCGCAGCCACATGATCCGCGCGTCATGGCAAACAGCCGTGGCGCGTGGTTTAGATGATTAGACTAGATTTGATTTGATTTCTTTATTCGAGTCTAAAATCCATAATGTCATACACTCGTAATCTATTGTATACTTAACCTACTTAAACCTAATTTAAAATGTATACAGAGGATAAACCACCATTCCACCATGTCACGTAACCCACACTGCCAGCCTATACCATTGATTCACAAAAAGTACCCTTGTGGACCGAAGGGGGGGGGGGCAACAACAGCTTGGCCACTACAAAAATCGCCCGTTGGCTCTACAAAAACCCAAAACTGCAAACAAGGCATGTTTCCCCACATGTGGAGGCATCCCTAACACATCCAGCAAGCCAACACCCACGACACTGAGTGGGGGGGGGGGGGGGGGTTGCTGGGTGGGCCACTGACAGCAATAAAGGAGAAAATGAGTAACAGTCTCCTCTCCTTCACCACAAACACACACTGGAGAACGGCGCCAACCAAGCCTGAAAAGGTGAGCCCGAATTTGAGCATGGCCTGTCCGAAGCATTGAAAGTAGGCCCGCACTGGCTCGTGAGAGCCTGCCCAACGGCTTCGGATCTGCGATTGACGGGTGGATGTCAAAAAGGGCACGTCCCTTGCAATCCGTGGCCCAGCTCGCTTGCCACTCACTTTTGAACAAGGCAGAGACAATCGGTCGTAAATCTCTGGGCCCAATACGAAAGTAAACAGGGTTAGACCGGCTACACCAGCCATGCCTAGCAAGGTCATCAGCAGCTTCGTTACCAAAGATCCCAGAGTGACCTGGGACCCAAGCAACAGTGATGCTGACCCCAGTTTGCAAAGCGGTGAACAGCTTCCAGCCAATGTCAACAGCGAGAGGGTGGTACACGTCCAAAGACTTAAAGCTTTGGCCCAAAAAACCAAGTCCTGCAAGGGAATCTGAGAGAATGCAATACCGTGGTGCGTGCAGATCCAGGCCCACATCTATCGCCAAGAAGATAGCAACCAATTCGGCAACAAAAGAGGAAGGGAGCCCAGCCAAGAAAAAGCTAAAACTCACGTGAAGGCTCGGGATAAAAATCCTAACCCCCCTCCCTCAAAAGCATCTCGATGAAAAGATGCATCACAATAAATGTACAAAAGGAGCTGATGAAAACCCCCGAGGTGCTGCCCAACAGGTAAGATGGCAGAGTGTGCCGACTCACACCACACCCAAGGGCAAGGCGGAAGCACCAGAGATGGTCTCGGGAACCCGATCAAGCCCTGATCCAACAACAAAGACGCACCCAGGCGTAGCGTCTCAAGTAATGCCCGGGCACGTGGTGGCAGGGTGACATAGTCGGACAGGATACGAGCAAGAGGGTCCGTAGGTCCCCTCGCCACAGCCCACTGACAAAACCTAAGAAGGACCTCCTCAGCACGAATTGCAACAGGAGCTTCCCCCGTTTCAATCAAAAGAGCCGAGATGGGCGTCAAAGGCAAACACCTGGACACAACCCTTAAACAATCATTAACAGCTACATGAACTGATTTAACTGCAAGTTTCGAATGCAGGAGGAACGGGAGGTGAAAGTCCACACAGGCCCTGATATAAACTCTGTAGAAAGTAGAGGCAATGGCTCTCTTTGCAACAAGTTTGTTACTGACAAAGGACTTTAGGGTACCAAGACGGAGAGCAATACTCTCTTTAACTGCAGCCGCGTCATGAACCCAGTTGAGCTGTGGATCAAGCCAAACGCCCAGGTATCTGACCGTTGACTTAGATACAACAGTAGTCCCGTTAACTGTAATAAAGCCTTCGCAAGGGTGGCGCCGATGAAAAATCATGAGCGCTGTCTTCGGGCCAGACAGGACTAAACCTCTGACTGCAAGAAGCTCAGCTGCCCTGTTGACCACCCCTTCCAAAGAAGACAGGAGAAGGGGCAAATCCTTACCAGCCAACCACACTGCCACATCATCCGCATAGGCAACAATATTGGCTGTAGAGTTCAACTCCACAAGCACAAAGTTAATCACTGTAGCGAAGAGGGCCGGGCTCAAACAACTACCCTGTAGAAGACCTCGGTCAGTAGACTTCACACCAGACCAGGAGCCATTAACTTTAGTAGCAAACTGGCAGTTCCCGAGAAGGGCCGTGATAGCATTCCTGAGCCTTAAGCTGACACCAAGACCAGCCAATGAATGATTCACCCACGGGATGTCCACCATTTCATAAGCAGCCTTGATGTCAAGAAATACCGCCGCAGCAAAGCAATCATTGAGCCAATTAAGCTTCTCGGATCCCTGACTCAAGATATGAGATGGCATCCTGAGCACTCCGATGCCTACGAAAACCAAACTGGGCCCCAAAAACACGACTAGACGTCACGTCATGTCTTGGTTAAACTAGACTTTGACTTTGACTTTATTGAGCTGGAAGACCCCAAAGATCATGCGCTCAAAACTAACCTACTTAACTAGCTTAACCTAACTTAAAACTATAACTTTAACAACTGGAAAACCAAACAACAGTTGAAGACCAGACAACTAAACAAGCAAACAACCGCACTTAACCCCACAGTGAAACCCCCGCATAAAGTACCAATGCAAAGGGGGGGGGCGAGCAATCAAGTAAAACGGCCTGTGGCTCTGCAAAAGTCTAACACTATCCTAAGGGAATGTTGCAATGACGCCAAATGTGGGGGCACCCCCAGGACTTCACGCAAAGGGACTCCCTCATCGCACAGTGGTCGGCGTCGGTGTGCTGCCCAAAGAGGACATGACAAAAGAAAATGTCGGACAGTCTCGGTCCCTGTACCACAGACACAGATAGGTGAGTCACACCACCCAAGCCGGTAAAGGTGCGCCCGCAGCTGGACATGTCCCGTGCTCAGCTTCGAGATCAGACCAGATTCACGACGCTGCAGGTGCCCGATAGCAACAGGTACAGAGGTTGACGGGTGTATCTCATAGAGCGTACGCCCCGTGGAACCTCCACCCCACCGGGCCTGCCACTCCCCATTAGAAACTGCAGAAACAACTGGATCCAAATCCCTCGGGCCAACAAAAAAGAGGACAGGGTGGCTTCTGGATTCGTAACCGAGACGGGCAAGTTCATCGGCAGTCTCATTCCCGAAGATGCCTGAATGACCGGGCACCCTGAGAGGCCTGAAACAGTTTCCACCCAATCTCAAATGCGATTGGGTGAGAGACCATCAAAGACCTGAAGCACCGTCTCAGAAAACCTAATCCTGCAACAGAATCGGAAAAGATGCAGAACCCAGGCAGCCGCAAATCGAACCCGATATCGATAGCAATCGAGATTGCAATCAGCTCACCGAGAAATGCGGACGGAAGACCAGAAAGAAAAAAACTAAATTCAAGGTGGAGTCCCGGAAATTCCCGCTCCACCCTCAAAAACATCTGGGTGGAAAGACGCGTCACAGAATATCCTAACGATTGAGGGAGAGTCCACAGTCCAAAGAGGCGGTTCAGTTGGAAGCAGAGCACCCAGAGCTGCAGCACACCAGGTCCACGGACTTGGCGGATGAACCGTGCACGGGTTGGAGAACTTGCGTAGGTTCTCCTGCAGGAGCAGAGTGGCACCAAAACCCAGCGTACCCAATAATTCCCGAGCGCGTAACGGTAATGTTATGTAGTCTAACAGTATGCGGGTAAGTGGGTCGGTGTTCCCCCTAGCGATAGCCCTATGGCAGAGTCTGATCAGAAGACCTTTAGCGCGGATGTCAGCAGGTTGTTCACCTGTTTCAACCAGCAACGCCAAGATAGGGGTTGACGGTAAACAGCCCGACACAACTCTCAGGCACTCATTCAATGCCACCTGAACACTTTGAATAGCAGGCCTGGAATTAACCAAAACGGCAGGTGGAAATCAGCGCAGGCCCTAACGTAGACCCTGTAAAAAGTGGTTACAATGGCCCGCTTTGCCACCAGCTTATTTTTGGCAAACGATTTCAATATCCTCAGACGAGAGGAAATGCTTTCCCTGACAGACTTTGCATTACCAACCCAAGTCAATCCTGGGTCCAACCAGAACCCTAGGTGCCTAACCTTGGGCCTTGATTTGACCAACGTACCGCTCACAGTAATGGACCCCTCACAAACTTGACCCCTCTTAAAATATCATTAATTCTGTCTTGGGACCGGACAGAGCCAGGCCCCTGATAGCTAGCTGCTGAGCACCCCTGGTAATGACTCCCTCTAAAGTAGCAAGAAGCAATGTTAGGTCCTTCCCAACAACCCAGATCGCTACATCATCTGCATAAGCGACAACATTTGCCAGAAGGTTCATATCCACAAGGACAGCATTAATCGCGACGGCGAAGAGAGCCGGGCTCAAACAGCTGCCCTGTGGGAGGCCCCTATCGGTAGAGGAGACACTAGACCAGAACCCGTTGACCCTAGTCGCGAAGCATCGGAGTCCAAGCAGCGCAAGAATAGCATCTTTCAGCTTCTTGCTGACCCCCATGTCCCTCAATGAATGCCCCACCCAAGCCACATCTACCATGTCGTACGCGGCTTTGATGTCTAGAAAAACGACAGCTGCAAAACAGTCATTCACCCAGGCATCTAATTCCTGACTCAAGGTAGAGGACCGCGTCTTGTGCTCCCTTGTTCTTCCTAAAGCCAAACTGGGCGCCAAACAGGCTCCCGGAACTTTCCAGTTGCCAAACCAACCTGTTGATCAAAATCCTCTCATAAAAATCCTCTCATCAAAGTTTGTAAACAATGATGCTGTAAACAATACAATATTACAATATTGTTTGTAAACAATGCCATTTCAACAAAAAATAGTAATGTACATGTAGCTGCTGGGTGTACTACGTCACAATA
Source organism: Lithobius niger (assembly GCA_023313725.1). Lineage (NCBI taxonomy): Eukaryota > Metazoa > Arthropoda > Chilopoda > Lithobiomorpha > Lithobiidae > Lithobius > Lithobius niger. The sequence goes on from JAHWFP010144521.1 coordinate 10,535, forward strand.
AAACTTTTGTTAGTCATTGTACACTTAGTTATCTCCTAAACAAATTAATATTCATGAGTCATTGTTAAAATTCTAGTCCACAACGTGAGCATTGATTTTGAAAAGAGCCACAACCTATTTCCTTTTATATTATACGTTTCAAACGTCCCAGAGTGATCCCAATACTGGACAAAGAGTAGTTCATCATATGCAGAATATTGGCTATTTCAAAAAAATTGTTATTATTTTTCTTTTCTTATTAAAGATTTTGTGTTTTTTCGAAATCAACTTTTTGTGACTTTACGCCCTTTTCAAAATCAGGCATTCAATTTTGATTTTCTATGGCTTGTTGAAAAGATAATTTTCTAAGCCACAAGTAAGGTCCTACGACGCATTGACAGAACTTGGACAGGTTAGGGGTTACAGATCACAATATGTAAATTTTTTGTGACTTTCAATAGGTATTTTAACTTTTGAACTAAAATAACGGCCAAACTAGGTAATAAAAAACATTCAGCCGTATCGTAGGAATTGTTCCAAATTTTGTTCCCTTTCCAACAAGTCCTAACAATCTTAAAAAGAAGATACTGTTGCCGAATGCTAGCAAGTTGAATTGTTCATTTTGGTATGGATGCACATGAAGGGTAAGTGAAAAAAAACACTGTGGTAGCAAGTTCAAACACCACTCCCTTCCCCCTGAGAGTGGAAGAGGTGCTTCAACCTCCCCCCCCCCCCTAAAAAAAAAACTCAACGGTTTTTTGGCTATAACTCCTTAACGGTCAACATATCAAAAGCGTAATGTGAAGTGAGAATGTTCAGAACACAATTCTGGACAGGAAGTGTGATATACATATTTTATGGAAAATCAACCCTTGAATCCCAAAGTCGTACTGTTAAAGTACATCACCCTTAATTCGCGAGAACGCTCCTTTTATCAATCAGTCGTCATGGTGATTTTCGTGTTTGAAGTGCTCTTGCGATCTCTCTAACACCCCTAAATGGACATGCTTAGAATTTTCTGAAAGGTGGGGATCTGTTTTTTCGAACAATCCTAACCGAAATTGTTTAACTTATATAGGAGCCGTCCTACTTAAAGGTGAAGAGGTAACGGTGTAGCAGCGAAAGTGTGTGTTAATTTTTGAATTCAAAGTGACCTAACGAGCCCTCTAACAGCCTGAAATGGACATGCTTACGCTTGTATGAAAGGTAGGGATATATTCTTTCCATCAATCCTCACCGAAATTGTTTAGCTTAGATAGGGACCGTCCGACGGCCGTTTAACGGAGTTGCTGTAATTGGTGTAGCAGATAGTTTCAATTTCGAAGTGTCATGTTTATGCTCATATTTGTATTTGTTTATAAACTAAACAATTTCGGTTAGGATTAATGAAAAAAATATATCCCTACCTTTCAAAAACTCCTAATCATGTCTCTTTCGGGCTATTGCATGGCTCTCAAGAGCACTTACAATTAGAAAATCACCATACGCTTTTGCAGATACGTCGTTACTTCTTCTCCTTTAAATGGGCGTATAGGCCGGTCCATATTCAAGTTCAGCAATTTCGGTTAGCATTGTTCGAAAATCCTAAACATGTCTATTTCGGGCTGTTACAGGGCTCACAAGTGTAATAGCACGCAATGTCGCATTCCAGAGGCCGTAACACTTAACCTGTGCGAATTGTGTTATTGTGCCATGGGATCTTTTTGTTTCGTTATGATTTTACCTTTCCAACGAGCTAACAAAACTTTAAACCGGTTTACTGGTTACAGAGATGCACATCTCTAGGATTAAATCGTATGGCAGCCATCTTTGATGACATACTGACGCTAAACCGGAAGTGACGTCAGTGGGCACCATATCAAGAAATGTTATTTATTTATTCTTAAAGGTTCACACTTTTTTCGAAGTGCATGGTTTTTGACCTAAGCCGCTGACTGTCAGAAAAAAGCTGCGAAGACAAAAGTCATAGAAAAGATATGCTCCATGGTGAAACTCCTTTGCCTGTCTGCTGAAATTCAAGCCAAGGCAACTAATCTAACCTAGCCTATAATAAAAACAAAACAAAATATCAGCAAAACAATTTGTTCAAGCTTTTTTCCCCGGCTTATTTTTTTCTCGGTTTTTCCCCGTGCATCATCCAAGGCAGAGGAGGGGGAATCCGAGGATTTCATTCCCCCCTCCCCCGAGCTTCTAGGGTTTAGAGTCTTCATACAGCCTACGGAATTGCTGTCACCAATCAATTTTCTCTTTACTTGAATATTTGAATTAGTTATGATTTGTAAGAATGATTAACATTAATGATTAGGTTACGTGTAGTAGTGACCTAGACTAATTAATAATTACTTAACACTACGCATAAGAGCAAAAGCCTAGCTTGATAAGCTTATCACCAAATATAGTAATAAGAAACGAAACAAGCCATTAATAAATCAGGGATTAATGAAGACACAACGGCGCCAACATTTTTCGTAATTATTGGTTCTCATTTTCATCCTTCGCAGCCCACCCTGCGTGTAAAACCAATAAGCAGTTATGTAAACGATGAATAAGTAATTTGTTTGGTTCATTGTGTGGAATATAGGTAAGTAAATGTTGAATGTGAACTTACTGCCACGTTAGCCTAGGTTTAATTTATTAAAGTGAGTGTTTAATTTGTGCGTCTAAAGCGTTTTCATTTGCTAGGCATTGCAACTCTACTTTGCGTGATCCGCTGTCTAATCCGGCTCTTGCTATAGTTTGTTCCACATTATGTTTTCAGAAAACTGACTGGATGACTACTCGTTTCCTTGCATTGCGAGTGCAAAAACATGCGAATATCACACTTGTAGACTCAACAAAGTTACTGTTAGAGTTTACGAATGGGATGTTTACGGATTTGTTGCACTCGTGTGGAAGCAAACGTGGCGTCATACAGTCAGTTTTCTGAAAGCATAATGTGGAACAAAGTATAGTCAGATGATGCGGCGCACCACGTGACCTGCTCAAAATACTCTTACGTAAGCTGTAAGCTGGACTCTCTGGTGCAATCGTCCTGCATTCGTTGGTGTTGCCGGCTGGCTCGTGCTTCAGTCCTCGGAGCGTCCGACTGGTATTATTTCCAACTGCTGAATTACAGAAAAGGTGAGTAGCGTGATCAACAACTAAACACGTTTTAAGCGATGGTTGTTTAAACAAAACCTGCGAAACAAAACCTTCGGTTGAGCCACTTGTTCAATCTCAATATGTTCAGTATTCAACACCAAGAATTTATAAATTTATAAAATTGATAAATTCTTGTCACCGAGTAACGCGAACGATAACATCCACCCCTCCTGAATTCTTTCCTTGCCTTATTTTTTTACATAACTAACAACGCTCGACTGGTACCGAGCGAACAGTGGTTTTCAAGCGCGGAAAACTTATTTGTTTTGGTTTCGGTTTTGCCTCAATGTTAAAAGTAAGCGGCGGCAGCGTAAATCGGCGTTACCGTGAAGTATGTAGATTTAAACCGGATTTTTTCTTCTCATTTGCTGAAAATTATTTACTAGTAGCTGTTCCACTGGCTTAACATAGGCTGACCTAGCCGTTTCCTGCATACCTGAGCGAAATACTTTATTGGGCAGCATGAAATGAAAACGTTCCCCCACCACTCCTCCTCCGATTACACCTGCCCTCCTAACCCACGTTCTCCCATTGTGTTCCGCACCCCCTGCCCCCCTCCCCACATTCTCCGTTGTGTGCTCTGAATATCCCCCCCCCTCCCAGCTTCCCCACCCTTTGAACCCCTACTGTTTTGTTAGGGAAGTAAATGTCTTTTTTCAATGTTGCTGAATTGCCCTTTTCTCCGTTATGATACCAAGCACGATAAACCCAACAACGGTCGTGCATGCAGTGATTGTTACTCAACCAACTTTGAAAGTCTTCAAGTCGGCTCTACGAGCTAGCATTATTAAAGCAATATTTCGTTTGTGACTGATTGTAACAGGCCACGATCGTTCACATTGTCGGGCGGTCGCTCTTTTTCTCAGGTACCGTTGCAAGAATGGACCCCACTCGAACTCTTGCTGATTGTTACAGGGCACATCCTTGAAACTGTTAACTGGGCTCTAATAGTCAGGTGTTAAACTTCTGTAGGTTAAGTGGGAGATTTAGCTGACTACTGCTTCAATGTGTATATGGTGTGCTTTGTGTTGATTAGAGTTAGGTTAGGTTAAGTTTAGATTTAGAGAATGATTTAAGATCTATAGGCTCACGTAGTGAATAAATTCAAATTCAAAAGTAGCCAGCATTATTGAAGCAATATTTCGTTTATTTGACACTGTCGGTCGCTCGCCCTCTTTCATTGTAGTGCATAATGATTTTGCTAAGTGCATCCCAAGCGTATTATATGCATAGATTTGTAATTGCTACGTACAGTGTTTAAAAAATTTTGATTGTTATTAAAAACAAACGTAATGAACGACAATCGTTTGTTGACCAATTATTAGTTCCATTTCATAGTTTGTAACGACCTTTTGTGTTGCAATTGTTTAAAAACGATAGCAGAAGCAAATCCTAAACAGACAGACGAAAATTTCGTTCGAAGCTATGGCAGGCCTTTTTTGAGTTAAAATCATTGATTTTTCGATACCTACAATTATTTTTCGGTTTCAGAAATTTTTCCGTTATGGACAATTCCATTCTGGATATCGGCGAATGACTGCTATGTTTCAATATCCGAAATTCATTTTCTAATATCGAAAATTGATTTTCATATATCAATAATTAATTCAAGATATCGGCTATTTATTTCTCAATATTGAAAATTCATTTGTCGATATCTTAGCTAATTACTGATATCGAATATTCATTTATGGAAATCAGAAATTATTTTTCTTTTTTTTTATCGGAAATTAATTTGCCAATATCGAATATTCCATTTTCGATATTGAAAATTTTCAATATCATTAATTGAATTTTCGACATCGAGTAAAACATCGAGATTTTTCCGATTTTCGATGTCGGAAATTCATTTTTCAAAATCCGAAATTCATTTTCTAACATCGAAAATCGAGTTTTTGATATCGAAAATTCATTTGTTGATATCGTAAACTAATTAGCCATTCCATATCGAGAAATGAATTACTGGTGTAGTAAAACGGCTTGCCATGTTTTTTAAGGCAAGCCGTTTGATTTAAAAACTTTGATTTTTCGACTCAAATTCCATTCTCGATAACAGAAAATGTTTAGTATTTTCGATAACGAAAAATCAATTTTCGATATCGAAGAATCAATTTCCGAAATCGGACAATGACTGCTATTTTTCAATATCGGAAACTGATTTTCGATATCGGAAAAATTCATTTTCTGATACCGAAAATTGATTTTTCAGCATCGATAATTAATTCCTGATATCAGCAATTCATTTCTCGATATCGAAAATTCATTTGTCGATATCAGAATTATTTTTCGATATCAGAAATTAATTACCGAAATCGAAAATTCCATTCTCGACGTCGATAAATTTGTAGAATTTCCAATATCATTAAATGAATTTTCGATGCCAAAAAAAAACAAACAATTTCCGGTATTGATAATTGCTGCTATTTTTCGATATCGGATATTCATTTTCTGATTTCGTCAATTGATTTTTCGTTATCGATAATTAATTCCAGATATGGAAAATTCATTTGTCGATATTATAAATTATTTATTGATATCAAAGATTCATTTCTCCATATGGAAAATTCATTTAATGATACTGGAAATTCTACATATTTATCGATATTGAGAATAGAAATTGCGATCCGGGAAAAGGAATTTCCGATATCGGAAAGTCAGTTTACAATATCGAAAAATAGCAGTCATTTTTCAGTATCGGAAATTGATTTTTCGATATTGAAAAACCAATGTTCTTCAATCAAATGGCTTGCCATACGGCGATGCGTTACTACTTGCCTGCAAGGTCAAAATTGGGCTGAAGTTTGCAATTCACCCATGGTCGATAATCTGTTGAAATTGATTCCAAATGACGCCAAAGGCTTTCTAAATCCACGGAAAGTTGGTTTGAGAGCAGGCCCGGACTGGCTCAATTTTTATGAACGGGATAATAACATTTTGGCCCACTAAATAAGCATTTTGGCCCACCAATATAAAAAAAATTGGCCCACCGAGTTAGTTTTTCCATAAATTTGCAGGAACCCACCCCCCACTCCCACTTCACAGCATTCAGTTGAATCGGTCATCACAATATTAAGCACATGAGCATTGAAATGAACAAATTTTAAAAACATTTTAAGAAGTGGAGGTGCTGGCCCACCGAGCAATCGCCCTCGAGCCCCCCTACCCAGTTCGGGCCTGTTTGAGAGTGCGGAAATGTGTTAAAACGGTCAATTTGTAGCGCCGCAATCCGCACATTTAGGGTGCGTTTATACAACGATTGCCTTTCCATTCTTGCCACTAGAAGCTAGAAATTCTCTGAAATTCCAACATGGTGGCGGTTTTATCTCTTGCCAGCTCGCAACGAAACGAGTCAATAATTGGGTTTAGAAGCGAGTGGGAAAATTGTTTCGTCAGGAGGAAGGAATTCTTTGTCTTACTGTCACGAATTACAAGTCTGCAAGCATTTGCTCAAGCGATGTCAGATTTAGCTAATCCAGGTAGCGTTGTTAGGGCTCGTTTGCGCAACAAGACCTTCTCGCTCGCCGAACGCTATTTGCTAGGCAACCGACATTTATTTACGATTAATTTCCCGTTTCTATTAAATGATTGCGGTAATACACAACAAATTAAATGTTTTATAAATAACAACAAGGATAAAGAACAATGTGCAACAGTAATTTTAAACATTGCTACAACATTGTTGCCATTTCACACTATTTCCAAAATTTGCTATTCTCGCTGAAAAAACAGCTTCTAGCAATGATCAAACGACGGCAGAATAAACAGCTACTCGCAGCGAGAATTCAAAATCCAACATGGCGTCCATTTCGTGGTCGTCGAATTGAAGACAACTCATCGAATACCAGCATTCAGAAATCTGTCCGTCGTCTTGTACAGCAGTAAAAATTGTTTTCTAGTTGTCATAAATCGACGCTGTCATGTTGCACGCTTCATACGTCGTGTTGCGAGGCACGAGGTGGAGATTCGCGTCCGCATTGTTGCCATGGTTACTACGTATAGACAACTTGAAAGCCACATTCTTCGGTAAAGGAGAGAATCAGCCAACAGATTTAGTATTAACCAAGTAAAAGCTAGTAATCGAGAAATTTGTCGTTGCGTATAAACGAGCCCTTACCATCACGATTAAATTCTAGCTGTGAGAATGCAAAGGCGAGTCGTTGCTAAACGCCATCCTTATATCATGGTATTTGTGCTCGCTCGCGGGGCCGCACAGGGAAGCCCGCTATCCCCCGTGCAGTCGAGCAATCACGAGCACGAACGCCGCACAAGCGCACGAACACCGTATAAATTGTTTTAACCAAATTAAAGAATAACTATTATTCAAATTAATATGCAAATAAAATCAAAGCTTGGGTATATTAAAATGTATGTGTGGATGGTGTGTTGACGTGTACGCATGCGCACAAATATTTCAAATATTAGTCCAGTCGATTTAGAACCAAAAATGGCAAATATCGGGGGGAAAAATGTAAAAGTCCTGAATATTTGTACACACTTTAATGAAATTGTCCAGGTTGAAATTGTCCATCCGAGGTGGGCTTCGTCCGCCATCTTGGAAAATGGTGCCCGAAAAACGGTTTTCTCGTTCAACTTCTGAATCGAATCGAAATCGAATCGAATCGAATTGAATCGAAAAAAGTCCAGAATACGAAATGTTTAGTATAAAGTTTACTACATAAAACGTCATAGACATTTTGCGCGTCCGAGCAATTATTGTGGCCAAAAAAAGCAATTAAATGTGATGTTAAGCTCCGCAACAAAGACCTATTACAGTAGGGCCGCTTAGCACTTCACTAGTATTCAAGTATATCAATTAATTCACGCGAACACCCCCCTTTTCAGTAGATTGTTGTAGTGATTTTCGGGTTCAAAGTCCTCTTGTGAGCCCTCGAACAGTCCAAAGTGGACAAATTTCTGGTATTCTGAAAGGTGGGGACGTATCCATGAATCGTAACCAAAATTGTTTAGTTAGAGACCGTTCTATGCCCGTTTAAAGGGTGGTAATGACCCAGTGGTGAAAGCGTATGGTGATTTTCGAATTTAAATTGCTCTTGCGAGCTCTCTAATAGTCCGAAATAGACATGCGTAGGATAGTCTAAAAGAAGGGGATCTTTCCTTCCATCAAACCTAACCAATACTGTGTAGCTTAGACATAAATAAAAATACGAGGGTTACAATGGTCCTTTGAAATCGAAAATAGCCACTGCCATTACACTTCATCTTTAAACGGGTGTAGGACGGTCCCTATCTGAGCTAAACGATTTTGGTTAGGATTGATGGAAAGAATAGATCACAACCTGTCAGAATATCATTAGATAGCTTGCGAGAGCACTTTGATTTCGTAAATCATCATATGCTTTCGCAGCTACGCAATTACCACTTCATCTTTAAAAGGGCGTAAAACGGTCCCTATTCAAGCTAAACGATTTTGGTTACGACTGATGGAAAGAATATGTCCCCACCTTTCAGAATGTCATAAATATCCCCACGTCTTTTGGCTATCTATTCGATGGCTCGCAAGAGCACTTTGAACCCGAAAATCACTATAACTCCTTTTTTGAAAAAGGGAGTATTCGCGCAAATTGAGGGTGATATACTTGAAATACGATTTTGGCGTTCAATGGTACAGTTTTATGTAAATGATATATATCACCTTTCCTATCCATAATTGTGTGCTGATCGTTTTTGTTTCCCATTATGCTTTTGATTTGCTGACGGTTAAGGAGTTACTACAGCCGATTCAATCAACTTGCTATCAACTTTCCCCTTTTACCGTTCATGCAGTGGCGTAACGCGCGGGTTGCAGAGGGTGCAGCTAGCTGCAGGGGGGGGGGGGTGGCCCCGAAGGACCGCACACCCCCGGCCCCACACATAAATAAAAAACTAAATAAAGCAAAAACGAGATAGAGAGAGACAGACACGGGAGAGCGCGACAGGGAAGAGGATGATAATATTAATCGCGATAATATAGAAACACCCGTCGTAGCATCCGGGGACTGCAGTGACACGAAAGTAAAATATGAAGATAAAGTAAGCTGCACTTTACTTTATCTTCGAGACAAATTATCAATTTTACAGTTTTATTGTTGGTTTACATCTCAGTTATTATTGCTTGTATATTCATGGGTTACATAAAGGGACGGGGTGAAAGGGAACTGGGTGAAGGGTGGGGGGGGGGGTACGGGGTGAGTGGGAAGTGACATAGTGGGGGAGGCAGTGGACTTGATACCATTTACCAAGCGTATGTCGTCCATAGACGGGTTACAATCTAGAATATATATGTTTTTTATGTGTGATGGAACATGGGGTGGTGCGGGGAAGAGGGGGGGGGGGCGCTACACTTTCTTGCACCAGGGCCACGCTACTTAAGTTACGCCACTGTGTACATGTGCATCTAACCAAATGTCATGCTGTACACAGAAACTGAATAAGTGAAGTGCTAAGCCGCACTACTATAATAGGGTATATGATCTATTGACCTTTATATTGAACATTTGTTATTCTGGACTTTTTTCGATTGGATCAACCATTCAGAAGTTACACGAGAAAAGCTGTTTTTTTGGCGCCAGTTTCCAAGATGGCGGCCGGAGCGCACCTCCGATGGGTAGGGACATTCAAATGTTATTTAGGGCACTTTCGTTAATGTGTGTGCAAATTTGAGGAACGTCTACATTTATTTCCCGCTCTGTGTCCTAAATTGACTGAAAATGGATTGAAAAGTATACAAAAATACCGTGGCGCCATCTAGCGGTAGTGATATGGTTAATAATAATAATAATAATAATTTACTGCTTTAATGTACAGAATGTTAAGTACAGGCACGAAGCTCTAGTAAGCTTGTATGTGCAAGCAAGGAACATAAAGTATAACACACTTAATAAACTTTAATACATGATTTTATAGTCTATAATAATAATAATAATAATAATAATAAGTTTATTGCGAACATTGCTCGAAGTTAAAATAATAACTTGTGTGAGCTACAATAATTACATAATGCACATTACACATAAGTCAATATTTGATTAATAAATAGATGCATACATGAAAAATATAATATATTATATACTATTTATGAATTGTTAGTAGTGTTAGTTTTATTAAGTTTTATAACTATTTATAAGTTCATCTATTAATTTACTTTTTAATTCATGTTTGCTTTGAAAATGTGGCATATTTTTTTCTATTTTATTAAATGTGTATGGTATGTAATAATCTTTTTTTCTTGTACCGTATGCATTGTTCCAACAGGGTAACTTAAATCTTTGTGATGATACTCTTAAACGCAAACTTTTTGGTGCATCATAAGTTTTATATGTATTTACGTAATAATTTTTAAGTATTATGATATAGTCTCTTAATTCATTTATTTTTACTATTTTATTATAAATAAAGATATCATTTGTTTTTCCCCTTCTTTTCCAAATAACACCTTAACTAATTTATTTTGTACTTTTTGTAGTCTCATTATTATATATTCAGAAGCAAAGCCATAAATTTCGATTACATGTCGCAGAATGCTTCCTATCCATGCTTCATAGAGAATTTTTTTTATTTTTATTGCATAGAATATGTTTTACGTTATATAATTTTGGTATCATTTGTCTAAGTTTTATGATCAATTTCATTACATGATGTTTAAAATCCCATTTTGAGTCAATTTCTATTCCTAAATATTTTGAAGTATCCTTTAAATCAATTTTCCTACAACTTTATGAGCAGTTTTGTTTGTTTATACCATTTTTTATAAATTCGCATTGTTCACTGTGCGTTATTAAGTTGATCGCGTGTTTATTTTTCATTTTCGGAACTGTTATTTCTAATTGTACTGTTTTTTCCTCGCTTGTACATAATTCATTTTCTATTAGCCATCCATTGATCATATCGAAGTCTTTTGTAGATTTTCATTCATTTCATTATGGTTTGAGTTTATGGATAACAATATTGTGTCATCTGCGAACATGAATAAAAGAGTTCTCTTAACATAGTTATCTATATCATTTACATATATTAAAAATAATAATGGACCTAACACTGACCCTTGAGGTACTCCGTGTTTTATATCTTTTTTAGTACTATATCCATTATTAATTTTTACTGTTGCTTTCCTGTGTGTCAAATAAATTTTAATTAGATTATAAATTTTTTCTCGTAAACCAAGTCTTTCACATTTTTTTCATTAAAATTTCCTTGTCAAAAGTATTGAATGCTTTTTGCAGGTCAATAAGTACTTCTCCAATGTATTTTTTTCATCTAATGCTTTTGTAATTATTTCATTTATTTGTATTAGTAAGTCCGTTGTACTTTGATTTTTCGTATCCGTACTGTATTTTATTTAACAAATTAAATTAAAATACAGTATCATTAAATAATGATAATAATAATAATAATAATAATAATAATAATAATAATAATAATAATAATAATAATGTATGTTTGTTGCAAACGCAACCGAAATGGCGTGGACCTGGTGGTCACTAACTGCCATCTGATGTTAAAACTAAAAATTATAAGTTACAAAAGTTTAAGAGTTTAAAAGTTTAAAACGAAGATGATGGTTCGTCTACAGAGGAAGGGTAGAAGGTATTGGGTTGGGGTCACGAATGCCTTACCACCAAGGTTAGCCCTACCAGGGACACAATGGTCCCCGATGGCATCGCCAAACGTGAGAGACAAGTGAGGGGTAAAGCCAGGTATCATAGTCATTCTTAAAATAATAAAATATGTATAATAAAATTTTAAAAAAATGCATCGTATAGTTTAAAGCTTGGCCAAAACCAATTGTTAATATTAGTAAATATAATAAAAAATTTAAATAATAATAATAACAGGCAAAGGGAATAAATAAATAATAAATAAAATATACATTTGTCACATCAACAATTGACTGGAACTTGGAGGGCAGTAAGCCGCTAACACCAGGTTAACTTAATAATACGTTGACCTTTACAGTTGCTCCCAGGTGCACGAGGCCGTACCAAACTCTCACTTAGTAATGAAGGAGGCTCAGGGCTTGTTGGATTGTTAAAAGGAATGGCATTGTACAGTCCTCGCTTGATGTAAGCAAGTGCTAGATACGTACTAGATAGCTCTAGATGTTGGCAGATTTTTAATCGGTGATAGTGCCACTTTAGGTTGACGAAAAAATAATTTTCTATGATATAATTTGCCACTAAAATGCAAAATAAATTGATAACTTAATAAACAAAGCGATAATTATTATCTGCTAAATAAACATGTACGATAAAAAACGGTTTTTTGAAGTTTGATTTTGCTGTGAGACTGCTTTGTTTCTTTCGAATCACATGTTATTTTCCGTAGCCTGTGTGACTATAATGGAACGCTCCTACCGTAGGAAAATTCCAGAAACGGGTTTTCCTGTC
>JAHWFP010144522.1:0-17164 GCA_023313725.1 Lithobius niger
TGCCGTTGATGACGTTTCGTTATCCAACCCTTTCCAGTATTTCTGTTCACTTCCGTCCTTGGACTGAAGCTAACTTGAGAACAGAAGTTCTCGTCTCTTAACCCTTTGAACACACAACAGGGCTTTGCTTCCAAGTTGGAACTCTGCCTGCACAATGCAAGATAGGCACTGAAGTCGTTTATGCTTTTAAAATCATTTGTTAAGTTATTACTTACTAATTACCAATTAACGAATTACAGATACTTACGAGTTCTGAAAAAAGCTTGAAGGTGTGCCCTGACGGATATGATATATCGAATCAAGTATTATGAAGTAAGTTTCTCGGAGATCACAACAGTTCGACTCAAAAGTTCGAGATTTTTATTGCCTGTAATCACGCACCTGATGAGATGGCGGTACGTTAATCACTGCTGTAATATTAAACAAGGTTGACTTAATGTTATGACAACACTGCATACAACGTTTGTATGTCTTAGTTCAAAGTCGAGGTTGGGTTAAGTTTATGTCGTGTTTTATTGTTAAAGGGCGAATAGGATAACATTGATCTCTGCTCATCTCAATCGGAATGTTGGAATGCCTTAATGGATTTGGTTCTATGGACAGAAATAATGGTAGCCTATAGCTCACTGCAGTATTATGTTTAGAGCACTTCGGTTCACAATTGATTGGTCATGGGCTGAATAAACGACTTGGCAACAAGTAATGTAGAAAGAAGGTTGGGTGGCAAATATCAACATATTTTGCTGGCGTTTTGGACTCACAAGTGTTTGTGATGCGACTTAGTCCATGATTGGTAGTAAAGGGGCTCTCCCGAGACCAAGTGTTTTGCTACACTGCAGTACTGTCATAATGGCTTAGTTCATGGTCGGGTTAGTTAGGTGAAAAACCGGTTTTTATGAAAAAGTCTCAGATGGGATTGAATTTGGAACATGCATAATATATTCTTGTGAGCGTTTGTCAAAAGCACCTGACGTGGTCTCTTCGCATTGTCGGGTTATTCAGATTGTCCGTCCTGGTTATTGGGTTATTATAAAGGAAGAGATAATTTTAGTGCGTGACACTTAATGATTATTCCTTGAACCCATAAGGAGTGTTGTTAAGTCAATCAGCAAGCCATGTTTATTAAAAACGACTTGTATCTTTTTTCTCTATAAGCGTACTTCTCAATATAACTTGTCTTTTTAATTTCATTTGTTAGATAGGCCAAGGTGGGATCTAACCTTAAAGGTTCAGGGCTTATTATGTTCTATTAATGCTATTATACTGTCGGTGTCAAAATAAAGAAGTGACTCCGGGGATAAAGGCGCCATGGCTTTGTGTAGTTCTATGTGGGCATAACTGGTCACAAAACGTGTGATAATCACATTGTTATGTTTCGTTGGGTTTGTAAAATGAAAATGGTTTCGGAATTTAATACGTGCAATCTCATCACTTATCTCAAAGTTGATATGACCGATTTCTTTGGTTGAATCGGACAAAAGTTCAATTAATTCTTGTGAGTTATCGATGTACTTGTTGCTGAATACATTAGTAGTTTCCCATAAGACTACATAACCCTAATTTCGAAACTTGATGCAATCCCTTGTTGTTCTTCAAGTTGGAAATAAATTTCAATTTGTCTGGTTCAATAACGCTTGTTTCAAGAAAACCTTCATCCTGTACTTTCACTTTTAACAGTTTTTTCTATGTAACTCTTCATCAAAGCGAGGAGTGATTGCTGGTGTACTGCTATATAATAGGGGGTTGCTTTATCAAATATTGGATTTGGAACATCGTACGTTGACCAAGTATACTGCCGTAGTACGGCGTCAATTCAGTAAATACAAGATTTGGGAGATCGGACATAGGCCTTGATGACCAAAGTTCCCCTAAGTCAGCACAGAATACTCATTTGTAACTGGCCGCTCATGAAACGGAAGAACTTGGTGATGATGATGAACGGTAGCACTAACATCTTGATCCGGTGCAATTGATTCGACAGGACATTGACAGCAGGGGTTAACAAACCTGGTTAGAAACTGTTAGTGGAACTGGTGGTGAAACCAGTGGCGAAAACACATTTGTAGCATGTTGGAGTAGAATTTTGTTCAACGTGGAGTAGAGATAACATCATAAAAAAAAATCAACATTCCTAGCAACATAGACAACAGTACGAAGAAAAAATTGATCAAATCCACAATCATAGTTGCTCGTGCGTGAAAGTCATAGGAGCCAGGCGAGAGAAAAACTGCACATGGGAACGCCAGAAGTAACTGAACGAAGATCAGGGTGGAGATGGGGCAACCCAGTTTGAACAATTCTTACAAATCTGGTCGCAAGGCCCTCTCTTCTTTTTTTTTTCGTCATGTTATCCTTCAGTCATTTAAGCTACGCATTTGGTACGCATTTGGTCTTCGAAGAAGGTTCTCTTTCCAATTTTATGTTCTCCTGAATAACGAATCGAATGGAAAGGTTTGTTGAAAAAATAAACTACTCGTTTCTTTTAAAAAGTTTTCATATCAAAGGAAGAATAACGATGTAAAAAAATCTATTTTAAAGAATCCAATAACTATGAAATTTTTTAGCGAATAATATCAAATAAATATTTCGACATCCTAAGAAAGATGTAGTCTAAGGAAAAAAATAAAACAGAAAATAAACTTATTTATACCACGGCTGTGATGTCACGCTAACTCAACGCCATGCTAAATTTCCGTAGGTAAATGCCGTTCACCGTGAGCGGAAGTGTGGGTTATCAAGTTACCCCACACTTTTGCCGATAACTCAACACGTTTGACACTTCCGGATCACGCGACGGGAACGGACACACCACAACCAAAATTATACAGCGTAGAAAACCGTAACGCAATGAACACGTACAAAGGAAATTACTTAACTTGCTGGGATATCCCAAATAAAATCCTTTACCTGCTAACGCTCACATGTCTGGCTGGCCCACTCCAAGTTTATACCCTCCGTCTAACTCTTCTCCCCCCCCCCCTCTACAACCTAAAATGCAATGATCTTCATTCCTACCGATACACCTATGAGGCTATTACCGGTGATTTAAAACAGTTCGCAAACTACAAACGCACAAAAAGAATCACTTACCTTGCCAGAACGTCGGCACAATGTCCTTCTATCCCTGCTTCCTCACATATCGAAGTTTATTCTCTCCGAACAGAGCGAGCGAGCTAGCTTACCAGCCAAACCTTGCGAAACGACGCATCATCTAACTTCCATCCACCCCCCACATTCCACAAACTTAAGCGTAGCCTACAGTCTGCCTACCTGGCAATGGAATCGTCCGTCTAACAACCACCTCCCCCTCCACAAACTAAAATGGAATGACCTTCATTCATTTGACATAAGGTATTACCGTATTTCTTGAAGCAATTTTCACAAACACAAAACGTTTTAATTAAATAATAATTAGCTAGACGTCCCAACCGTGATATAAACAATTTATTGTTTAAAAATCGAGCAGTTATCGGGTGCGATTATTGTCCGGCTCTCGTATGCAGACGGTCTCGGGCTCCGCCCTCAACCTATTTGCATACTCGCGCCAGCTGATAACCGCTCGATTTTAACCAATAACTATTACTTAAAAACAATTTTTTTTTGTTTATTGAACCTAACAATTCAGTAAATACTACATTTGAAAAAGGTTTACTACTTCACTAAAATGTCCGATCACGTTTTTTGTTCATGTTTTTACATTTGTTAGCAGTCATTTTCACCTTTCCTGGGAAGATGAGGCTCACCAGTCGAACACATTGTCAGTAAGTAGTGTTGCATGGGTAGTGGCTAGGACCCCCATGAGCCCCCATGGGCCCCAATGGTTGAGGGAGGGGGAGGGGTGGTGGTAGTGAGTCGGTGGGTAACGTTTGGGGGTCGTAGGTGTATTAAGGGCTCGGGGATGACAGGTCGAATTTAGTATAGGTTACAGTTAGGATGCCCCCGAATGCTGTGTCGGATCGGCTTTGCCGCTTGGTCCGGCCAGTTCTTCCCCCCCCCCCTCCCCCGAGAGTGGAGGAGTAAAACTTGAAATTATTTTTTTTTTGTTTTGGGTTTGAGGTTTTGGATGTATGCGGGAATGGTAGGGTTTTGGGGAAGGGCTTGGGGTATGGGGGGGGGGGGGGGGAGAAAAGGCTTAATGGCGCGTCGACAGCTTGGTCATTAGCGCCAACCTCAGTCACAGTGCAGTGGTCCGGGTTGCCACTGCACCACTCATTACAGAGATATTATTCAAACCCCTAATCTAAATCTTGTCTTGGGGTATGGAAATGGGTTGGTTAGTAATGTGTATTTTAGCCTTGCATCGCTAATTTTTGCTTCGTTTTAAAAAGCAGCCAATTTCTATTCTCTTTTGTTTTATTTGGTGATTCTGAAAAGAACCGTTTGTTGTTATTGTTGCTGTTCTTGTTCGTATTGAGGTTGTTGTTGTCGCTGGTGGTTTTGTTCTTCTAGTTGTTTTTTCGTTTCATCTTATAATGGCTTCAGAGGCGTGAGGCCAGGTGTTGTTAATCTCCGTTCCTGCAGTTTTAATAGAAAATTATCTCTCCGCTGATTTACTTGGTTTTCGAGCGAAGCCTGCATATTGGCAGTGGCTTGATCAACTGCCAGCACCACAAGTTCCCCATCGATGATCTGTAGACGGTCCATCAGTATTTCTGTTCATTGCTTCATCAAAAGACCGAATTACTTGTAGCTAAAAGTCTTAAACAGCATTTCACAGCTAGCTGCACTGCATATGTTTTATGCCTCTCAGCAAGCGTAAGGGTTCATCTTGCCTATGCGTTAGCGAGCATTAGTCCTCTTCCCCCTCTCTTTCCTCCTTCGCGCCATTAAGCCTCATCCCCCCCCCCCCGCGTTCGCCTCATACTCACGAACGCAGTTATTTTACCATTAAAGAGACATTTTCTTCTTTTTCGGTCATTATTATTATTTTTTTTTAATATAGCATATCATCGCTAGGTTTCGCAGAAAAAAAATAGGTCAATGTTGTATCTCTTTCGTAATATTTTTGTGGCTCAAAAAAGAGCTGTTTTGACTTTTAAAAAGGCCGTTGTTTTGTTGTACCTGCTTAAAGATGCTTCTTTCTCATCTTGACGTCTCGTCGACTTCTACCGGGATTTTGACTGCATGTCCGATATCTGCTGCGTCTTGGAGCAGTGAAGGGGATGGCTTTCCTTATTTTTTTAAAACAGTTGTGTTAATTTTTAGTAAACTTACATGCTCTTGCCAGTTTTTTTTTTAATGAGTTTTAACATCTTTAGGTGATTTTATTAATTTTTCTGCCTTTTATCCACTTAACTTTTCCGCATTTATTTTTGTTGGTTTCGTTTTCATATTTTGGAATGGTGCCCTCGTCTTCGTTTTGGAATGGTGCAGGACGTGGTGATGGTGGCGAGAGGGGGAGGGACCCCAGTCCTGCTACTACTACTAGTTCACCGTTTACAATATCCTGTTGGATACTATCATTTGGAAGTGGCGCATTGTCCCAGTCTGGGTAATCGATCTCGAGCAATCACCCATGTGGGGGGTGGGGGGTATTCATGAACCCATCCTCCTCCTTGCTGTTCACGCATCTCTTCCTCAGAGCTCACTATGGATGGACAGTATTGCGTTGTTAAGTCAAAAAAATCGTCACTTAAATTCTGGATGTTCTTCCAATATGAGTGATAGAATGCGAATGAGCAACACTAAAAAATAAGAACTAAGAAAGCGCAAGATGTACGTGGGCGTCTCTCCCACGATCCCCGTCACATGTGTAGACCCCTGCGCTTGCGTGCACTGCACCATTCCTCCCTACATAAAGCAAAAATAAAATGGAAGTGGTAAAAATAAAAAGTAATAAATTGTGGCGCTGAACGGCCACGTCTTCCCACGGCTTGCGCTCATGGAGGGGTTAATAAAAAAATTAATAAAAAAGTAACCCGTCATTTTTTAAACCAAATAAAATATGAAAACAAAACCAAAAAAAATAAATGAAGAAAAGTTAAGTGGATAAAAGGCAGAAAATTAATAAAATCACCTAAAGATGTTAAAACTCATTTAAAAAAAAAAACTGGCAAGAGCATGTAAATTTACTAAAAATTAACACAACTGTTTTAAAAAAAATAAGGAAGGCCATCGTTTTTGGCAAGGGTATGGAGTATAAAAATTTCATGAAAAATTAAGAAAACTGGTAAACAAAGGGAACCTTCGATTATAGCAAGGGTGAACAGTTAAAAATTACTAAAAATTAAGACAATTGATGAAAAATGCGAAACCTGTGATTTTAGCACGGTTATAAAGAATGGAAATTAGTTTAAAAAATAAGATGAGTGCTTAAAGATGGCATCAAACTTTGCGAAAGATTCTAATAAATCACGAAAGATGATAGATGCAGAGGAGAAACCTCCGTGTCTTGGTAAGGTGCAGTGATCGTTCAAAAATAGGGAAACTGACCAAATTAGGCCAACCTATAGTGGAAGAGGAGAAACCTCAGGGCTGTGGTAAGGTGCAATAATCGCCCAAAAATAGGGACACTCATCAAATTAGGACAGTCTAACAGTTTACCGTTGTATGTAGGTAGAAGATTGCTAAAAAATTAAATACAAGCGGGTAGAGATACTTGCAAAATGCTAGAAAATAAAACTAAATTTAAGAGCATCTGCAAAATAAAAATTACTGGAAATTAAGACATTTATATCAGTTTATCAGGGTATGAAGCCAAAAAAGAGTGCTAAAAATTAAGAACAAGGGTAGAGGCACTTTCAAAATGTTAGAAAATAAAACTAAATTTAAGATCGCCTTCCTGCAAAATGAAAACTACTTGAAATTAAGACATCAGTTCAAGGGTAGAGACACTCTTTTTTCCGTTATATAAAGTCTGGTGTTTTTAGTTTACTTTCTGAAACCAAGGGAAAAGTGAAAACTAACAAATTCCTTCTTACCTTTGTCTTTTCGATTGACAAGTGTTCTTTTTGTTCTATCTTTGAGTTTTATCTTACGGTACATCCGTACCGCTTTCCTCGGTTCCCACGATTCCTTGCTCCCAATTACCCTTTTCTTCTCTCCCCCTTCTTTTTGTCATCATTCGACTTCTAGCATTTTCCCGTTTTCTTAAGCTCTCCATTAATTTCCTTTGCCACTTATTTAGGCACCAACCGTCATCATCCATCGATGCCTCCCTGTCTCTTTGTATCTCGTCATTAATATTTTCAATGTCCGAACTGGCCATTGTTTGATTAAGAGCTGGTGTGAAAGCGGTTTTCTATTCATTGGAGGTAGGAACCTGACTTGATCATCGTATGGAAGGCGAATAGTTTATAGCGCTGCTCGTTTTAGCCTAATTTAGACCTCCCCTCCATATGCTTAGGGTTGAACTTTCAACCCTTTTCTACAAATAAACAAGTTAGACTGCTTACCCATGTTCTTGTACATTTTTTTGTTTTTATTTTTTACCTTATGGGTGGAGTCAAATCTAAGATGTGTTTAGTTTTACCGCTACTATAAATATATTTTACACTGTTTTGCAATAATATCTCAGTTAGAAAAAAATTCATAAAATCATTACGTTTTCCCATGTTTTGAGGCTCCTTCTTTAAAAAAAAAAAAACATAAAGAAAGTAACATGCGTTGATCATATGTAAGTGTAAGTAAAAAAAAAACATATTTTTAAAAACAATATTTTCCTGGTTTATGTACACCTAAATAATAAATACATGAATTACTTGAAAAGTAATCTTTATTCTTACCAGAGTGATCACACTATTTTGCTTACAAAGTTCCACAACTTTATCCAAGCTGCGTGAATAAACAATGTCCTTGTCTACGAGAGCACTATGTTCATTTTTTGATCTTGGAACTTCTAATGCTGATGAGGTTAGGGAGAAGCCACTTATTTTTAAATCATATTCCACACGTTCTGACTGGTTTTTTAACTTGATTTCGAGACAGTACTGCTTTGTGCCCGCAGCAAACAAAATTATCAGATGTAAGCCCCTTGGCCCCAATTTTCAATACTTCATCATTAAGCGCTCCAAGATGTGTGCCAATAGGGATTGATAACGTTTCTCCACGCCTGTGTAATACCTGTAATCCGTCTGTATCGGCGTAAAGTAATGCAGAGGGCGAGAATTTTTCCATAGCCTCGTAAAGTGCAAGCCTGCCATACGCTGACACAAAGGATACAACGACGAAGTTGTCATATTTTTTTGGCTAGGTAAAACCGTGGCATTTACGAAATTGCAGTCATGCTACCTCGTCTTTATGTTCAAAATTGATATTGCTAACCTCCAGACTTGAATCACCAGGATTTTAAAGTATTCTTCAGGACTATTAACAAACACTGTTTCCAAATTATCGTCTTCCTCCAGAAATTTTCCGAATAATGCATAAACACTGTTTTGAGATTTGGCGCAGTTTTGGATTTATTTCGATTTAGCTAGGGTCCAATCTGATACCCTGATCCTTTTCAAATTGGTCAACGTAGTCCTTCTTTTGCTGCTCTGTCTCACAGCTCGAAGGCTAACCTTTCGACTGGAATTTTATTTGTAAAAGTTTCTCAATAACACATTAAAAGAGACAAATGTTTCGTCACGCTCGATACTCTATACAATCTTGAAACAATCTTGTAACATTTCCTGATGGCGAGAGATAATTCCGATGTGCACCACACGTGTTGCAGCATCCGTTCTTTATCTGTGTGTTGGCAGGGATCTGTATTTTCGACTACTGTCAGGTCTGCAAACTGTGCTTTTTGATGTCTACGTGGGTAACATTTTTTGCACTCATGAAGCAAACAACCGGCGAAGTCTCAAATAGTGGCAGAGCAGGTGGGGGGTTGGGGGATAGTAACCATTGCAATACTGCCCCGGGTTTTTTTTAATTTCTCCAAATGCGCTGTCTGCTTTTGTTATGGTAATGAAGCAGTGCCCTATTTGTTCCTCAGGAAGTGAAACAATAGAGCCCAACGCTTAAATTTATTTTCCGGATTTACCTGCTAACCTTTTTTTTTTACACTGGCTCACAGATTCGTAAAGACTCCAGTCTTATTGTTTGGTACGAAAGGTTGTTTGAACACTGATTATTTCCCAAACACCCGTGCCGAATAGATCTCAATTATCACCACAAATACCCCAAAAAAGGAAAGAAAACCAAACAATCGTTAATTCCCTACTTATTTTTCCGCTATTTCAATCTCCAAAATTTCCAAATCACAAATTCACCAAAAAAATTTTAAATCGACACAAATCAACAGCAAAATTAATTAAATCTCCAAACTATCCCTTTAACCACAAATCACAATTTCCAAAATTAACACCAATCGAATTTCCCCAACAAATCAATCTAATCTCTCAAAAATAGCTTCCTGTATCAATCGCAAATGCACCAAAATCGCTCAAAATTCTCCACTCACCTCCAAATCTCCTTGGTGAAGCTGCAGACGTTGGTTCCTGGCCTGGGAGCGCTCCCAGCACTGAAGCCTACGACCGCGATACTATCTTCGATTCTTCGTGTCCTAAAGTGTTCGCCCAGAAAAAAATATTTCTTCACCGAAAATCTTCAAAGTTCAATTTTGCCAAATGTCACCAAAAGTCACCAAAGTTCTCCAAAGTTCTTTCCTATCTCTCAACTACACCGAAACCACAATCTGGTCAACCTAACTTCAACTCTAACTTCCCTATCTTCCACAACACTTTCCACCACTTTCCCACACTAACTCGGAGAAAAAGAAAATCTCAAACTCAGCTCTCAACGAAAACACAACCGAACAACCCAAGAAACTTTCACGAATTGCCCCGGACGATCATACAAACTTTCGAGATTTGGACCGTCCAGCTTTCCACGCCTACGCGACCTAGGATCACATTATCTACACCTCATTGGGTTACATTAAGTTTATGCAAACGTCAATCTTCCAATTTTGGTTAAAAAGTCATTAATGTCGTCACTTCCAGTGAGACGTCACTTGACCCAACTTTAATTCTCCATTCCCACTTATTCACGTCATTGGGTCCTTCTTTTTCTTTGTTCTTCGACCAACCCTTCCCTTTCTCCCTACCCTATCCTCTCTGAATGAAAAAAAAAAACCAAAAGTCGGGTGCGCAGGGCTCTTGAGGCAGAAATCCACCTAAATCTGCGAAATTCGACAACTCAATAACAATACATGATACAAAGACGTGTTTTTTCACTACCAAATTCCAAATGAAACCAGCTTTCTAACAATATGTAACACCACAAAATCAAAATCATTTTGCCAAAGCTGCCATAACGATCTAAATTAGGGCAATTTCCCTAAAACAATTCCAAACTCTTTCAACAAATTTTTTTACTGAAATACTGCGGAACTATAGTTCTTTCCACTGTGTTTTGGAAATACAACCTTTGCCTTTCTCCTTTTCTCCACTCACCTCCAAATCTCCTTGGTGAAGCTGCAGATGTTGGTTCCTGACCTGGGAGCCTCGCACCTGGGCACTGAAGACTATGACCGCGATACTACCTTTGTGGCCTAAAGTGTTCGCCCAGAAAAAAATACTTCTTCACTGAAAATTTTCAAAGTTCAATTTTGCCTGAATGTCACCAAGTTCTCCAAAGTTCTTTCCTATCTCTCAACTACATCGAAACCACAATCTGGTCAACCTAACCCACGACTTCAACTCTACCTTCCCTATCTCCCACAACACTTTTCACCTTCTTTCCCACACTAACTCGAAGACAAAGAAAATCTCAAACTCAGCTACTCAAAACGAAAACACAACCGAACAACCCAAGAAACTTTCACGAACTGCCCCGGAGATCGTCCAAACTTTCGAGATTCGGACCGTCCAGCTTTCATTAATTTCATTTATTTCCACCAACATTTACCTTTAATCACTTTTGCTAGTCACTAATTATGAATGGGTAACTCGTATAATCTTATCAAACTATTTCAGAGGTCATTCGACCTTTAACAACCGTCATTTCTTACCGAATTCCGTTTTTTTGGGCAAAACCGCAATTATAGGCATAAATTGCATCTCCAATTCACAAATAACCCAACACAAATGACACTAATGAAACCATGCACAGGAAACACAACGCCATTTTTTAAAGGTGGATTCACGTTTTACACGTGATTAGTTGTTTGGTAACTAATTCGTAAGATTCCGTGATCTATAGGCTGTACCCCTACATTTGGTTTTGTGCTCGCAAATAACCACCTTTTATTAGCGTTGAAACAACACCAATTTATTTTGTACTCAACAGTTAAACTATGTGCAATATTTACAATTTATAAAGAAATTTTCATTAAGAATAGATTTGTATGAAGGAACCTAATTTGCTACTAATCTTTTCAAGTCGAGAACCAATCTAATTCCATTTCAGTATACTCGCATCAATGAAGCGCCCATTTCCAATAACGATACAATACAGCGACTGTAGAGTGTCCGATCTCTACAAAGGCTGACGAGAAAGTGTGTGTGACCAGCACTACAATCTGGTACAGTATTTACAATTAATAAAGAAATTTACATTAAAGATAGATTTGAAGGAAAGAACCATTTTCGCTAGCAATCTTTTCAAATTCAAGAATCACTCTAACCCTATTACAGTATACTCACTACAAGAAAGTGCCCATTTTCCGTTTGCAAGATGTCACCACTGCAGCAACTGTAGAGAGGTCCGATCTCTACGAAGGCTGACGAGAAAGTGTGTTTGACCAGCACCACAATCTGGTACCTCGATTTCTCGTTTACCTTTTTTAGCTCTCTATATTTGGTAATAGAATGTGCTACCGTTGATGACGTTTCGTTATCCAACCGTTTTCAGTATTTCTGTTCTCTCTCTGTCCTTGGACTAATCTAAAATGAGAGCTAGCTAACCCTTCTATTTTGATCATTTGAACACACTGCAGTGTTTTGCTTCCAAGTTGGGAAGCTGCCTGCTCAACGTGAGATAGGCACAGAAAATGATTTGAGCTTTTGAAATGACACACAATCTCTACCAAAACCAATCTGTTTCATTTTCCGTCATTTAATTCAGTTATTCATTGAAGGCAATGGGTGCGAAACCAAATCTATCTGTCAACAAATACAAAAAAATATCTGATAAGATATACAATAAACTTCTCCCTTGAGGCCTTGTTCCATCGGACGCTTTTCCAACTCTGCGTCTGAGGTTACACGCTTTTTGGCAAGCCTCGTGGGATGGACAGGACGGCAATAAATTACGAGTTATTAAAGGCACTGTTGAGGAATGGCACTCGGCGTGTCGCCGCAGTCGCCGTGAGGAGGTCGTGTTGGCCCGTTTGCGCATTGGTCACACTCGACTTACTCACTATTTCCTTTTGCGGGGGGTTGACCCTCCTGAATGTTATTGGTGTCGGCGGCCACTTACGGTCCGGCACTTCCTTGTTGATTGTTGCCATCTTGATGGTTTTCGTCGTCGTTTCCATCTTCCGCATGACATTGTGCATCAATTGGACGATAAGTCTGTCCTCCTGTCCGGTGTTTTTCAATTTTTGCAGGAGGTACAGATGTATGACAAGATTTAGATTAGGGGTTTGAATAATATCTCTGTAATGTGTGGTGCAGTGGCAACCCGGACCACTGCACTGTGACTGAGGTTGGTACTAATGACCAAGCTGTCGACGCGCCATTAAGCCTCATCTCCCCCCCCCCCCCCTTGAGGGACTAAATGTTTTAAAATCTTAATAATTAGAACTGTTCATTTCTTTTAAACCAATTTTGATCAATTTATAGCTTAGTTCACAAATATATATCAATACACAATCAAACTGTAATCCAGGGAAGCCTAAACCGCAAAACTACAATTTTCGGTTAATTTCAGTCAAATGTATGTTGTTATTATAACTGTCTGATGACAAATCATGAATTTCGTACACATTTCAAAGCACTCAAATCGCCGAAATAACGTCCGACGTCCACATTCCATTCCAAAACCATACATTCTTATACAGGCCATAATGACACAAAGAACAAATGTCAATTTTTTAAAATTAAATTTAGTAGATGCGTCCTTAAAAATCACACAGGAGTCAAGCCAATCTACTTGTATATCAATTTTGAAAGTTTGTTGCGGGCGGGACGATCGTTTATTGCCAATTTAATCGATTTTTTTCTACTGTTTCTAGCCTTCAATAGAGATGGAGTCATTTGGGGCGGAACTTAGCTATCGCAAAACTATAACTTCAACTCCATTTAACCTTAAATTATTAGTGTTGAGATTGTCTATGTATCAGGGTTATGCTTTCCAACAACTTTGATTTCTTAATTTTAATTCTTTATATGTAAAATCAATTTATTTCCTGACCTGCAATCTGTGACGTCATCATATCCAATGTAGCCACTGGTTCCTACCCCTGGTGCCAAATTAATTAATCTTGCCATGAATACAAAATGGTTATAGCTGTAATCAAGACCAAAATTATCATTGACTGACTAATTGACTATTTATTTATTAATTAACGGATTAATGTTTTGACCAATCACTACGGGTTAAAATTAAAGTTACTGCTAATTACTACGGATTAATAAAAAATAAAATACTACGAATTAATTTTAGTGATTGTTTTATGAATATGAAGTTACCAAGTATTAACTGCTGTTATTATTTTTCGCTAACGATTACCAATGTTTACTACGAAGCCTCATCAAGAACAAAACACTAATTAGTAATTACCAACTTTTGCACTTAACTCAAATACCAAATTTCAAATACGTAAGGCAACAATAAAAAAAAACATGTAATGCACACAAATAATGCACAATTGTAGGCCTATGCGAATGGCCTATTTTCGATACAGATCTTCATAGCATCGAATGCAAACACGTAGGTGGTAAATCCAAAATTTTTGAGACTTTAAATTTAATTCTTAAAATAATGTTTTCTTCTTACTTACTATCATGAAGTTCGATACATAATCGATTGGTTATTACGTTATGCAATTTTCAAACTTGGAGTCGATGACCACAACTTTTCAGAAAAGGGTAAGGAGGGGGGGGGGGACGTATAATCGAATCACCGACATAATGCCACTCGTCAAAATGCCACCACATCAAAATGCCACCGTCAAAATGCTACCGGACAAAATGCCACCCTCTACTGACAAAATGCCACTTCAAAATTTTTTTTCTGATCTTTTTAAAAAGCCACAATGCATAAACAAAAATACAATTTACAAACCTTGTCTACTTAACATTTTTAAAAAGTCACATACTGGGTGGTGTAAAAATTTGGAGAAGCTACTGCCATTCCAAATCTACTAAGAGGAGAACCACGAAACTATACATACATATACTATGAGTCGGGGAACATGTTCTGATGCTAATTTAAATGACCTTGGAATGGTCCATAGGTTTACAGTTCTCTGCAACTATCCAATTTACATCACTATTCTGAGACGTGTAGTTCAAAATGTAGCATCACGATGACCTAGAAGGAACATTCCAAGGTCATTTAAACTACCAGCAGAACATGTCCCCCCGACTCATAGTATATGTATGTACATTTTCGTGGTTCTCCTCTTAGTACATTTGGAATGGCAGTATGCTACTCCAGACTTTTGCAACACCCTGTATATCACAAAAAGTACAAACATGTTTAAAAAGTCACAGTGTTCTCCTCTCGTTTAAAATCGTATTGTTGTGCCAACAGCTCGGAGGAAAGTTGGAATATCTTTCATACCTTCCTCAAATTTGGGTGCAGAGTGTTTTTAGCTGCTTCTGTCGTCGTTAACTGCTTTTCTGGGCCTTTTTGGGTGGGGGAAGCCGAGCTCATCCTGCAGCATCAACATTGTTGATAAAGCGTTGTCTTGTTGGAGAGCTTGAACGGATCTCCAGAATGACGGATGGGTGTGGTCAACTGCACTCCTGTAACCATTATTCCAGCCTTCTGATTGATTATTTGTTCGGGCACCATTACAGAGTGTAGTTTCACAAACGTTCCACATGACAGGAGGAAACAGCGGTCGAGTACGGCGAATACGGACCGGACGAACTGCATTATTATTTCTTGGCAGCTGACGAACTTAGCGAAATTTCCCAGCAGTTCTTGCTGGAGATGTTCGACCGTGTGTGGGCAGAAGGCTCTGTTCCGGCAGCGTGGAGGACAGCAGTGGTCATCCCGATTGTGAAACCGGACAAAGACCCTACTGCTCCTTCCAGTTATCGCCCAATCTCTCTGAATAGCTGTGTCTGTAAACTTATGGAACGGATGGTCAGTGAGACGTTGGTCTGCGTGCTGGAATCATGGGGATTCTTATCTGCATCCCAGTGCGGCTTTCGACGGTTTCGGTCAACCATCGATTATCTGGTTGCCCTTGAATCGGATGTGAGGGAGGCTTTTTGCCTGCGTTGACATCTGGTTCAGGTTTTCATTGACTTGGAGAAGGCGTTATGGGATTCTCCGTAATCTCTATAACTGTGGCTTGAGGGGACAAATGCCACTGTTGCTTTGGAGAATGTCTTGGAGAATGGTGTGCCTCAAGGAGGTGTTCTTAGTGTCATCCTGTTTGCTATAGGGATCAACCCCATTGCTCAGCAAGCTGCTGTTCCCCAGTCATTGTTTGTCGATGACTTCGGCCTGAGCTTTCAGGCAGCTCGCATGCAGACCTGCGAGCGGCAGCTACAGCTGGTGATTAACAAAGTCCAGACCTGGGCGGTCAGTAATGGTTTTCGGTTTTCTCCGGATAAGACTGTGTGCATCCACTTTTGCCGCCACGAACACTGCACCCAGATCCTTGCTTGTACTTGGGACAGGCACAAATTCCTGTTGTGCCACAGGCACGTTTCCTGGGTGTGGTGTTCGATTCCAGGTTATCTTGGCTTCCACACTTGCGTCAACTTAAAGACAAGGCTTTGCAGGTGCTTAACATATTGCGGGTCCTGTCGGGCACTTCATGGGGTGCCGATCGCACTGCCATGTTGCGCTTCTACCGAGCCCTTGTCCGCAGCAAACTTGATTATGCGAGCATTTTGAACTTCTCCAGTGGTCAGCCTCTATGCTGAGGCCTCGGAGCCACCTTTGGCCATTCGTCGGCGACAGCTTGCCATTCAGTATGCTGTGCGTTTGCGGGCTGTGCAATCCAGTCCTGCTTGGTCCATGGTTTTTGGGCTAGACTTGCGAGTCGGTAAATGGAGGGTGGGTAAGGGTGATTTCCGCAATAGGCTCAGCGGTCCTGTCAGGAGACTTGAGGCTTGGGGGGACGTGCCAGTTACCCCTTGGCTTGTCCCAAGTAGCAGTTTCATTTTCGCTCTGGCGTCCCTCCCGAAGGGTTCCACTCTACCAGCAAGGTACTTACAAGAGTTCCGGCGGCTGTATTCTCAGTACGCCGGTTATCAGCGCCTGTTTACTGATGGGTCGAAGTCAGACGTTGGCGTGGCCTGTGCTTGTGTGTGTAAGGGTGTAATGGTTACTCATCGCCTTCCATCAGGATATTCTGTGTTTTCTGCAGAGCTTTTGGCTCTTGGTTTGGCGGTGGAATGGATCCTTGACCTACAGGGCACGCACTTCATTATCTATAGTTATTCCATGAGTGCCCTGGAGTCCTTGGCTAATTACAATCCACGGAACCCCTTGACACAACCTGTCCAAGCTTTGCTTTCCCGCATGCCTGGCCAGCAGAAGACCTTGCTTTTCTGCTGAATCCCGGGCCATGTTGGGATAGGTAGAAATGAGCAAGCTGATTCTGCTGCGAAAGGGGCCCTTTCTGGCCCTCTCGGTAGGGATCTCAGCCTTGTTCTCTCAGATGCCTTTCCAACTCTGCGTCTGAGGTTGCACGCTTTTTGGCAAACCTTGTGGGACAGACAGGACGGTAATAAATTACGAGCTATTAAAGGCACTGTCGAGGATTGGCACTCCGCGTGTCGCCGCAGTCGCCGTGAGGAGGTAGTGTTGGCCCGTTTGCGCATTGGTCACACCCGACTTTCTCACTGTTTCGTTTTGCAGGGGGTTGGCCCTCCTGAATGTTATTGGTGTCGACGGCCACTTACAGTCCGGCACTTCCTTGTTGATTGTCGCCATCTTGATGGTGTTCGTCGTCGGTTCCATCTTCCGCATGACATTGCGCGTCAGTTGGGCGATAAGTCTGTCCTCCTGTCCGGTGTTTTTCAATTTTTGCAGGAGGTACAGATGTATGACAAGATTTAGATTAGGGGTTTGAATAACATCTCTGTAATGTGTAGTGCAGTGG
>JAHWFP010144522.1:17264-39514 GCA_023313725.1 Lithobius niger
GGCGATAAGTCTGTCCTCCTGTCCGGTGTTTTTCAATTTTTGCAGGAAGTACAGATGTATGACAAGATTTAGATTAGGGGTTTGAATAAAATCTCTGTAATGTGTTGTGCAGTGGCAACCCGGACCACTGCAATGTGACTCAGGTTGGCACTAATGACCAAGTTGTCGACGCGCCATTAAGCCTCAATCCCCTCCCCCCCTGCCATCTTGTCTTGCACCTAACGAAGTGGGCTAGATGGGTGAGGCTAGCCGCGGACCAAGGCTCGGAGTGGCAGCCCCCGGGGCCGAGTGCCAGGACGTTAAAAAGGCCCCCAGCACAATACCGGGGGGGGGGGGGGGGGGAGGGGGTTGTTGGGGTGATATTTACTCCAATTTTTAACACTCGGTAATTTTTTTTGGCTGGGAACGGACAAAATAAAAATGTGACCATCATTTTTTCCCCCCCCCCCCCACCCCACCCCTACAAAACCCTGACAAAATCTAAACCTCCCCATCCAAGGTAAAAAATGTTGTGACCTTCCTGAGGCAAGGAAAGGCTTTTAGAAAGTGTATTGAAAAAAAAACTACAGCAGTGTTAGTGACAACTTCAAAACCAAGTAAACACTCACGTCATGGGAGTTACCCCAGAAGTTGAGGCGTTTTTAGAAAATTTTAATTGCTGATTTTTAATTTTTCCTTTCCCCACCCTTGGCGAATAATAATGACTGGGGCCTAAGATGTCTTTATAGTCCAGTCCTTTAAAGAGAGCTATGAAATGACCAGATTGTAAGAGCAACCAGGAATTTGTAACGAGAAAAAGTTCATCTTGCAACTGAAATTTCACATGCAACTATAAAATCTAAAAAGGTCCCCTTAACGAATTTACAGGAAGGCCCATGTGCCATTGGCACCCTGGCACTATGGCCAGTACGGGCCTGCGCGGACCCAGGACGTGCAAATATACAACCTGTCAAGGTGGACTCTGCTAAGTTGACAACCAGTCAAGGTGGGAGTCTGCCAAGTTGACGTCTTAGAACAATGACAAGGTCTTTCGTGCAATACAAACAGCTAAAAAAAAAATTGGCGCAGAAATCAGAGCTTAAATGAAACGATGTCATTGCGACTTTTTTTTAAAAAAAAGATCAGAAAAACATTTTGAAGTGTTATTTTGACGTGGTGGCATTTTGACTAGTGGCATTCTGTCGCGTTACCGTATAATCAAAGCAAGTGTTTCTCGTACAACATTCAAACGGAGGTCTTTCTTTCAGTAGATAGTCCCGTTAAAGGCAGTATGCTAACAAGTTATGTTTTCAGTTATGTTCTCAAGTAGGTCAAATACACTTTGAGTATTTTTTCTACCTTGTTCTACGGAATTTGGATCAGTGGCATACCCCCGTGCACGTGTCATAAGTATCCTTTAAATTGTTAAACCGTGCTGGTAATTATCGGTTAAAGCTTGCATTTTTATGAGAAGGGGTCGCTAACTGACCAATGGGCACTTCATTATGTATTGTTTTCGGAGTACTGTTATTTCACACCAAATCTTGCCATGTCTTCCTTCCTTGGCAATGCTCTGATATCTAACTGATAACCACTCACCTGTGTGTTCACCAAATCTAACAATTTCTAAATAAGTTATTGTAACCAAAATTTCTTAAAATACATCCACTACAATATCGGTAAAATCATAAAGGGGACATCCACTGCGATGTTCCACATCCAATCTTATGAGGCAACGCTCAAATACACCTTTCATAGCACAAAACAACACATTTTGAGTTCGTGCTCCCTTGATAAGCAAACAAACAACCAACAACAACACTGTCGTGCAATATTTTACGAATTTTGCCGAATTTATATGTATTGCGCGCAAATATTTAAGTTTATTCTCCAAAAGATATCAGTTGTATTCTTTTCAGTCAAAAAATGGGACGGGGGAGCATCTTTAAACTGTTAGAATTTCGATAACGACTTCTGTTTTCTTTAATATGGAGTTATACTAAATGTAGCACCTGAAAATTCTGTTTTATTCTGCTTCATTAATTTTAAATCGATTTACTAAAACAACAAACAATTTACCTAGATCTGTAAATTTCTTTGGGGGGCGGGGACTGAATTTCTTATATTTGGATTTCAACCAACTCCTCTTAAATACACATATCAATAAAAACACTGTTTATACTTAAAAACACGAAAAAATACACTAATACATGGAATTCTATTTTTCGTTGGTTTTCTGCTGGGAAAGTCCGTTTCTATGGATTCTATTTAATTTCATTGCTGTCACAGTTTGCTCTTCTGTTTCAATGATTCCCATATATTTGCAAATTCTTGCAAATATTCAAATTTTTTAAGTATGGAAATGTTCCAAGGAAGCATCATTCATGCAGCAGGGTTTTTTTTTACACTAATGGACAACCTTTAGCCTCACAACCCAGCCAAACCATTTAGCTGCGGCTCAGCTCAGCCGAGGGTAAACCCGTTATTTAGCACCCAATTACTCAGAAAATAATTTTGCATCTACAGAAATATATTGTTTACTCAACGTTCAGGGTGGAGTTTTCTTTGACTTCGCCTTTTTTCTTTGTAGCACACGAATGTACACACCTGTGCACGTAATCTTTTTTGCAGCCTTTAACGCAAAGTCACCAGATTTCAATTGAATATAAGGTGCGCTAAACATTCAACCCTTCGTGTCTTGATGTTTAGGTTTCGATGCAATAAGTTTAGAATTTGAAGTGCAAAGGAAGTAAAGGGTCAACATTGGAGTTCTAATTCTGATGTGATTTTAAATAAATTTGATTTAATTATTGTGGAGGATCTTCCGAAAACTTATGCATTAGGGACCCTCAATAAAAGTCTCTGCAGGCACATTATGGCTGTAGGTACACTCAGGAAGACATACTGGTGGTAAGTAGTATATCTCGCTCCCCTGTCTAGCACTACGGTACGACGCGGCATTTCGTTATGCGACTTGAACCAACGAAAAACTGTTGGAAAGCTCTCGAGGACTCCCAAATTCGGGCGATGAACACGACACGTTAACGGATACCTTTTTTATTTATCCCTTACGTGTCGCAGCGGATTACGGGCCTCCTAGTGGTATCGCTTGGGTATCAACTGGAAGGATGCGACATCGAATCGAGTTGTATTACATAACGTCCTTTTTAACCCCCACTTATTACAACTTGCTCCGATGTTAGCCCCCCCCCCCTTCCACATGATAGCCAGACAGTAGACGCACAATATGGCCGTTTGATATCGTTACTTTATGGGTCTTGATTGTTATCCCCTTTGCCGGAAAGCTCCCGGGGATCCCCTAAGCCACCAGTTCTCCCTTCAGAGAACTGGCGGTGTACTTCTTGTCATAATTTTTCCTAGCTGTTAGCACTCCGCTTCCCCTCAGGGTTCACCCACGTCCTGCCTTCTCAGTCTGCACTACGTTCCGTCTTCGACTTACATGACTACTCCACCTGGCGCCGCTTTATTATAGCCTATGTTGTTTACATATTCTTTATTTCTTACGTGTCTAATGTCGTGTTTTTTTGTTTGTTTTATGTGAAGACTACTCACACCTCACCGTATCCTACCCTACCCTAACCTACACTGCTCCCTCCACACAACTGATGTAAAACTAGATGAGGATCACTTCCATCAGGTGGTATTGCTAATGTACATATTATTTTGCTTCTCACACCTTTTTTTTCCTTTACAGGCAGAAAAAAAGGTTCCAATCTACAGTCACTGACTATATTTAAGGTAAGCTCGGATATATACACTTTTTGGTTTTATATTTTATATTAAGTATTTTCTAGTAATTCAGTTATTTTTTTTCAGCTTTTTTTTTCCAGACTCTGTCACTTACCTCTATTGACAACCTCCAGTCTGCTTGAGGACCCTACAACTTGAAAAAATCCCTAACAACTTTGATGTGTTCTCCTACCACTTCGTCATTCTTGGTTTTTTAATTTCAGTAATACAAACCGTTGTCTATCCATTGCTGTAATATATATGTACATACACTCTTCTAGATTTTTATTAAACAACATTCATAAAATATCTCCTTCTATCACTTTTACCTATGCATGCACGCAGACATCACACGGGAAAATTGCTAATCACACGGGAAAGGGCTAATTGCCTGGACTCCTACTACAATCACATACCACACGCTGCCATACCGGGAATTGGTCAAGGGGTGTAAACGGAGTGTACACACAGTCAATTCCCGGTACTGCATGCACGCAGCCCCGCGCCGCGCCCCGGTGACCAAATGTCATACTCTATGGCATACTGATCCTATACTAGTCGTACCGTAATGCCTAGACAGGGGAGCGAGATATACGGTACTACTGTGGTAGCCGAATTAGCCTAATTTTGAACCTGATATTGAATTGGGTTCAAATTGCAAAGTTCTGGTTTTAATTGTACGGTTTCTTGGTAGACTGATTTGTTTAGTCATCACATGGGCTAAATATACTCAAAATCAAGGAAAGCAGTTCTTCGAAAGTTTATGACGTGAATACACAAAGCACGGGAGATGTATTGAAGTTGGTGTGCGGCTTGCAATTGGTAAGGGGCTCACTCAATTTTGGCGTAGACCTCTAGTCTTTATTGCAGCAAGCATCTCGCTGTACACCTGTAGGCTATCTTCGCAAGGTCTTGGTTTTATTTTTACTGTTCTATCGTATGCCTCTGTTTTGGCTTAGAGAGGGCTTAGTTCGTATGCTAACTCTTAATAAACTGTGGGTGGGAGTTTGGAATGCAGCTGCTTTGATTAACTTCATACTTCATGGGTTTGATTCAATGGGTTTGGCAGCAAAGAGAAGAATGGGGGTTTCATGGCAGTATGCCTCAGTCACTGAGGTCTTAGTTCATGGCTCAAAGCAACGGGGGGGGGGGGGGGGGGGCGCTTGTTTTTTACTCAGTTCAAAAATTTTGAAGAAATGTTGCCTCGTTGAGGACTTCTTTGGATAATTTGTAAAAGTAATCTTTGGATAATTTGTAAAAGTAGGGGAGCTTTCATTAGGATATTGGTTTGCCTTTACCAATAGTAATGGTTTTAGTTCATGGCTCGTCAATGGAAAAGTGGGGGTGGGTTTGGCTAGCTTCATCGTTTACACAGTTCATGATAGTAGTAGCTGCTTATGGAAGGGTCTTCAGTATATATGGTGCCTGCGCTAGGTCTTAGTCTGTATGAATCTAGAAATTGAAGGAAACTGTGAGCAAGTAACTCGGCTCGCTCCACTGGCATTGGTCCAGGTATCAAATGTCTTTGTGGCGGAACTACACCACAGTAATCTCCTGTTTTGTTTCTTCATAACAGCCATTGTAAACCTGCTTTCGAAAATTTTTTGGCTGTCCTGCCCTAGTTTGCAGGAATGAAACCTAGGGTGTTTGGTTTTAAATGGTGTATCCTATGTAGCCTCGCATAACGGGCACGCGTTGGGAAAAATGTACATAAATAAACATCAACAATTCATAGCAGACTTCTGAAAAATCAACGTATCATCTAGGTAGTATTCTTGAAGCTTTTCTTTGTAATTAAACAATTCCCTGATGCAACAGACTGGTACCACAAATCAAAACTTTCTCCTTCTTTTGGCATCATTTCAGATCTCCCATAGGCTTTAGGGGGAGGGTACGCCCCCACATTATCTATATCGGTTTCTTTTTGGAACCAGAAGTGGGGGAACCAGCCTTTTTGTCCAAGGCTGCGACCAAGTTGACCAAGTTGGCTTGGGTTGACCAAGTTGTCGACGCGCCATTAAGCCTCACTCCCCCCCCCCTTTTTGTTCTTTGAAACCAACAGTTTGACCCACACGTTTCAACGATGTTCGCATGAACAAGAAAAAATCCTTGAAAGATATACAGTCTGCTGTCAAACAGAACACTTCTCACCTGACTTAGTACCTTTTGTATGACCTTACGCTTTAGAAGGTACGAAATTATGAATGAGCTATCAAACCCAGAAAAATTATGCGTGAAACATGTGACGCTTAAGTTTGCACGTCTTCCAAATTTATAAAAAAGAAACTTGCAAAAACGGTCCCTCCAGTCGAATCCTAAGAAAACATGCTTGTGCTTGCCGCAGAAAGTACAATCACGCGTGATAAGGTATGTGTCAATACAGTGTTTGCAACAATGGGTGAATACTGTGCATGTTGGGAGGTGCATTTTGAGCGGGCGTCACTTACCATCTGTCCTTGCATCTTGTATAGGCACTGTTTCAAAATCGAAAAAAATAGTACACTTCGGTTTTCTTTATGGGAAAATCTAGTATTCGTTATGGAACACTCGTGTGATTCTAATTGTATACACTTCAAACATGTTTTACATTTTAAGAGTCCGCAACTGCAGCCTGTATCTGTAGATTTAAACTGTTTAAAACAGTCTCTTCAGGACCTCTAAATTAACGACAACATTTGTCCTTTCCTTCTGCATGTCATACACTGCTTCTTGCAACAATGTCTTTTTTTGCCGTCATATGTCATGTTGCAGTTTATACAGTAGAAAGCCGTGCCGAGGCCCGATGTTTAGTTTCTTGTGTGAGGTGTAGTGATTTTCAAACAGTACCACATGTGCAATTTTATCGTGCTTTTGCTCAGCTATATAAATTGGGGACAGTGCACCGTATTGAAATATATACAGTATGTCCCAGAAGTCCCGTACCAGTCAAACAAAATCCTTAAGACTTGGATATGGGTTGCTGATAATAGCATACTCGTATAGGAAGTCACCTATGGCGAATCCGATGATGCCATGCAGGATGACCTTGGAGGTCGTATTCAAGGTCATCCAATTTATACCTCCTAACCTACGCAAGATAGGGGCATAAAGTAAATTGGAAAGTTGTGGGGGATCATGCTACTTGTACAACACAGGAAGCAGAATAAAAATCGCACGCAAAACAAGTGGCGAAAGAAGTTGGGTGCTGCAGAGAAGCCATCCATGGGGCAGCAGGAAATGCAGAAATAGCTGAACCCTCAACCTAAACAGTAACAAGGGTAGAATTCTTGCCTGGTTTTGGAAATACTGTAAAATAAACGCCAGTGGCAGATTTAAGGCAAAAGGACCGGGTGGGTAAGCCCTGAAAGGTTTTTTTCATATCTTTTTTTCTTCTTCATTTCCGTTTAACCACTAGTCGGCTTTTCCATGCATGAGTATCAGTACCCTGCATTTGCCTAAAGTTAATGCAGGAGTTTTCGTGCGTTTACCTATGTGTATTTACCAGAATTTAAACCATGGTTCATATTAGTTGACTTTGGGACTCGTACTTTTGAAGTCATGGTGTTAAGTTAGTATGAGGGGAGGGAGGATGGATCACGTTGACATGTTTCTTACTACCTGGACCCCCTCACTTACACAGACACTGTATGCCGTGGTTTCCCACGCAGAGTGTGCTAAGTTAAGCTAAGTTAATGTGTCTTGACATCAGCCTAATTGGCGTATCGGTCGTATACATTTATCAGGAGAGGATTTAACAGGTTACAGGCCCCCGGGGGGGGGGGGGGGGGGCTTCTACCTAAAAGGACCTTATCAGTAAAAGAAAACCTCAAAATTGTTTAAATGATCGCCTCTGGCGCTATGTCTGGGGAGCTCTTGGGTAAAAATGATGAATATGCAGGTTAAGAGCGGGAGGAGTCGTGTTGGTACCTTAGTGGCCACGGCTCCCCAGCGCCCCCCATGGGCCCCGATGGTTGATTGAGGGGGTGGGGAGGGTTGTGTTTGATGAGTGTGTGGAGCGAGTTTGGGGGCCGTAGATGTATTAGATGATTGGGGGTGTCGGATCGAAGTTAGTATAGGCTAGTGTTAGGCTGCCCCTGGATGCTGCGACTGGTCGGCTTCGTCGCAGTACAGGCCCGCTCCCTCCCGCAGCATTCAAAAAGAGAAGGAAAAAAATGAATTAAAAAAAAACGCTCTAAACTTTGTGGCCAGGCGATGTGCCATCTGTTCTCTTATTTGGGAGGAGGGGGTGGGCAAAGTCTGGGAAGGCATGCTTGGGCAAGTTTTGTAGTCGGGTCTAAATCTAGTGGCCGGATAATGCTGGCTTCTTTGGAAGTGGAATGGGGGATCGTTTGCGCAACTAGGGGATGTGGTGTGGGTTTTTGGCATATTGGCAGCAATGGCTGGGGTTTTGGGAAGGAGTGGGAGGACAATTACGGATGTTTATTTTGCGTTTTGGGGGTTGGTTCGGGTGGGATGGGAATGGGATAGCGTGCAGAGTAGGAAGGTTATTATTATAATTTTAATCTAGCTTCTCATCGCTAGCTTTGTGCAAAAAAAAAACAGACGAATAATGGTGCAGGTTAAAGGGGGATGTACGCCCGCCTTTGTCTCGCCAGCTCCCTGGCACGATGGTCTTCTTTTTTTTCCTCGTTCGCTTCTTTGC
The DNA here is from genome assembly GCA_023313725.1 of Lithobius niger. Classification (NCBI taxonomy): domain Eukaryota; kingdom Metazoa; phylum Arthropoda; class Chilopoda; order Lithobiomorpha; family Lithobiidae; genus Lithobius; species Lithobius niger. Next base: position 25,636 of record JAHWFP010144522.1, read on the forward strand.
TTCTTAATCTGCCATTATCGTCTCTCGGTTCGATGACGATCGAACCGTACCGTCCGCCACGCCTTATGCTGAAGCCCTTGCAATAGATTTCCTCTCCCCAAGTTTTCCTTGCTAATTCCGTAGCAATCTTCTGAAATTCCTGTTCTTTTTCTCCATCGGAAAACACGGTCAGTCCCTTGCTACTTGCCATGACAGCGATAGGAATAAAACTGGCTTTCGCTCTAGAGGAACAGATCTCCGCAGATGAGGCGTTGCCTACCAACGCGTGCTCCTAGCAACGGCCGCTAGGAGGAGAAAGAGCAGAGGCGTCCTTAGCAACACACGCTGTCTGCGTAGACGACCAGATTTCCTCTTTGAGTCAGCGCGCAACTGCAACACTCTAGCAGTTTGTATTTTTTTAACGCTTTTAAGAATGGAAACCGTTAAAGACGAAACACAAGCTCGCAAAATGGAGAACAATGGCGAATTGAGCATGGATTTATTGATTGACAAGATCAAAGAAATCAAATTGAACACCTTAATCCACCCGGCCGACTGGTACGGGCGTTTGGACAATTTAAACGTAAGACTGTACTCGCACGTCTTCACGGAGGGCGTGCCCATCGCGATCTTCTTCGCTTTAGAAAGCGAGATCGAATATTTGTGCAACCAGCAAGTGGAAATCTGCGGCGCTGTGTACGAACTGCCACGCTCGCATGTAGGCTATGGCAATCCCGGCTTGTCTTACAAGTATAAAGAATTTACTTTACACGCCAAAGAATGGACGCCGCTGCTAACAGTGTTGCGAGATTTCGTGAGTAGAATAACGGGATGGGAGTACAATTTTGTCGTAGTAAACCATTTCGAAGATAGCAAGGACTGCATGCATTATTTTTCCGACAATAAAAGAAACATCGACGAGGAAACAGGTTCGTGCTACCTGTCGTTCGGCATTGAACGTGATTTTTGTTTTTGCAATACAGAATTCGTGAAAAATCAGTCTCTCTGCCTAAAACTCGAAAACGGGTCCTTGCTTCAGGTGTCCCCTCCTACCAACAACTGCTACTCCATAGGAATTCCTCAGAGGGCCCTTATTGCTGCACCCACCATTAAATTGAGTTTCAAAAGGGTTAACCCCTCTAGAAAAATAACCGCAAAAGCCCCCTGTTGTTCATAACTTTAAAAATCTGGCCGCTATTCTCTCAGCCAATCACAGACTTCTAAAAAAGGACGCCGTTGACTCACTCGGGCCGTTATTCTCGCATCCAATCGTAGACTGCAAAGAGGACGCTATTGACGCCACTCGACGGCTCACCGTATCGTAGGCTTATAAAGTGACGCTATGAGCCCCCCTGCAGCTCGTAGGTCTTGAGAGTATTAAAGGCATCTCGCATGCCATTCCGGATAGCTCGCTTCGCCAGTAAGCAAGATCTGAAATCACACTCGCAAGTTTAGAGAGACTTTCGTGCGTATTTTAAGTACAGTGCAAAGCCGCAGTTTCTTACCCGTATGATGGAGCCATCTCAAGCAATGCCGGAGAGTCAATCTCTTTTCGAAGGTGTGGAGGAAGATGACAACCCTATTGAGTGTTCGCAGCCGGATCCGGATTTATCCAAAAAGTACAAGGCGTCGGACTTTCTGAACAAAACGATACGCCCAAACTTTGATGCTTCGAGCAGTCAGGGTACTACTGACCTGTCTACTCCTAAAACCCCGTTACCTGGCATAGAGGTGCACAAGCCTAGGACGTCTACCCCAAATTCAACCGCCAACAATGACGACTCGTGGATTTCCGCAGAAACGCTGAAAAAAAAAAGAAAACTCGCAACGAAGACCTCAACCGCTTAGGCCTTGCTCCTAAAAAGAAGGTAGTGAAACGTGTTTATCAGTACACCAACGACGAACCTGTTGTTTCGCATGCACATCATGTGTCCCGAAGTTCTCTACAAGCCCGATCCGAAGGAATTCATATTGATATCTCCTCCGGGACTATTTGTACAGGTTAAATCCTTCAAACGTGAAACTTGCATCTGGATTCGCCAGTACAATTTCAGCCAAGTTGAGCTAAAGTGGATACCTTCACGTGTCGGAATGAACTTGGCGTACGGAGAATGGGTAAAACTGTGCAGTCCTCGCATGCAGCTTTTAATCGACAATGCAATAGAACAGGAACTTACAGGCCGGCCAACCAAACCGAATTACACCATGGATGAGGAAATTGCGAACCCCGTAAGTTACCCAACTTACATAATCGATGGGATCGTCATGCACCGACACGAAATAAGTGCCAATAAACGTGTTTGGATTTCCAGATATTATTCGGACACCAACGAAGTCCAAGTTAGCCTACTTCAGTTTCAGCCTTCGAGCTTGGACGAATTGCTCGCCCCTCTTAAAGGCGTTCACCTCCCTCTCTAAGTTTGGAACACTTTGCGTCTTGAACTAGCTGAAATCAAAGAGCGCATCGCTGTTTGTGATGCTCAGTTCGGTTGAGAACAGTGATAATAACAATGACACTTTATCGTATATTCTCGGTGTTATTGTGTAGTGTAGTGTAGTGGAATATTTTATGCCATAATCGTGAGTATTGTACTTTTTAAAATTATTTTTCGCAGTATGCCTATATATTTTGCCTGTAATTTGAATTTAAAAAAAAAACCAAACGTGCAAGTTTACTAAAAAAAAAGTGGACGCACGTCTGTCTAATGCTTGCCGTATTTCCAGAGCGGTATTTATAATTTTTTTTCATAAATAGCTTTGAAGATGGGGATCGCATTAGCATCGTGTGTCGAAATATCGGCTTTTTCAGCGAATTTGCATGTCTGACTTTTTAAAATATTCAGAAGAAAAAATATTATCCTCATACTTTTTTTCCTAGTCTAAGAACAAATTCGTTCTATTAGCTGATCGTATAAACTGTCAACCGTTATATTATTCATGTAGCCTAACCTCCGGTTGACACCTGTAAATACTAACATCTAATCGTATTGTAAATAAATTTCCCGTATGTACAATTTGTGTTTACTCTTGGTTTATTGCATGTTCACACTATAAACTACGTACAAATAAATAAATAAATAAAATAAGTTAAAAATAAATAAATAAATAAAGTCATCCCACAAATTACGAAAATAGTCCAGTTTGATTAAAGCACAGCAAATCTTTGCGTACTTGTGCGAATGTGTGTTTGCAAATGAGTCTTACGAATTTTGCATCTTTTAAATAGTTGCACTGCTTGGTTTTGCTATCAAAATTCTGAACAATGTTACGTAATGAATGTCCTCTCGCAGCATGATAACAAAAGTACAAACAGTAAGCGCTACACACGTTCAAACAGGGAGATTGAAGGTTTGCCGTGTTATAGTCACAACTGTCACTGATATGAGTATTGTTGGCACGCCCGCTGTAACTGTCGAAGTACACGGCGTTTCTTTTTTCGGGTTGAAGCATGACAGCGACCCAGTGGGATCCTGGAGAATAATGCAAGTCTTTATTTTATATAAAAAGACACGTTTCACGCAATGTGTGTTTTGGAAGCAAATCACAAGGAAATGTGCCGGCATACATTTTGGACAGTTTGGCGTCTTTGCGAGCAAGGCAAGCTAGTTCGAACGTTCACTGATCGATTATAATGCTCTGGTTTTTGTGTATTTCCGTTATGGTTTGATACTGGCAGTAGAATATGACATTGACTGGTGTCATAGGTGCAGTGGCAAACTTTAATTCCAGGCGCACTGTACCTTGTCTCGCAAGGCTTAGGTGTGGAGCACCGGGGCAGTTGTCGGGAGTCAGATCGAACATATGTAACATGGAGCCACCTTTATAATCTTCGTAGGAAATATCTAGGGCAGCGACGGTCAGGTCACGAGCAGTACATGTGAACAAGGACCAGTAATCTCTTGAATACAAATCGTTCGCAAAATCTGGTTGGAAGGGACGGGAAGGTATCAGACGACCTTCGACGGAAAGAGCAATGTGGTTAACGTTGTAGTGGTGAAAAAAATAAGTATTTTCTGTATATGCACCAGAAAAAGCGCTGTTCTTTACAATGCCTACACACACGAGACTCAGGATGGGGCCAACAATAGGAGAATCGATACTGCCGTCTAGAGTGTCAGCAGGTATCGTGAAAATTTTCATCTCCACTTTTCTTAAAATATAACAGGAATTCGAATTTTCTAGTACTTTGGCGTGGGAGAGGAGGATATGGGAGACGGTTTTACTTTTTTTACGAAAAGGGAGGCCTTCGCTATGACTACCTTAGGTGTTTTCGAACTGTCTGCGCAAAGTAATGAAAATGTATCTGGACTGCGAATGAGTTTTAAATGCACGTCCACTCCATTCAAAAGGTGTCATGTTTGTTGGAAAAAATCTGCCGAGCAATTCCCAAGTCTTTGACGCTTTTATGCAGTTACAACGATTAATGAGACCCGCATTATTTTTATCGTCAGTAGGGTCTAGATCGTTAAATTTGCTTGCCTGGTCTTTAAACCAGCCTTCCAGACGTAACTGCGATCTTTTTTGTTTCTTTTGAATACGTTAATAAATTTCAATGTAACTGCGATAATGGTAACAGGAGTCCGATGCGGAGTAGAGTTTTGCTCAAAATCACATCGCAATGTTGGAAAAGTGAATGAAGGAAATTATTAACCGTCGAAATTTTATTTGTTGCTGCCAAACAGCTTCCATCGGCATTAACAATTTTGACCTGCAGTTTTAAAAAAGATTGGTCTAAATCCAAGTACCAGTCGCTTCCTGAAGTTTGTACTTTAAACTCTATGGGAGTGGACGAAGTTAGGGAATTAATGGGGAAATGCTCGACGTGTTGCACTTCCAACGTGTCAATAGCCGTTGGAGGGACCGAAAAAACTTCAAAACCACCCGATCCACATTCTTGCGAAGCATGATGGACTAAGGCCATTTAAAAAAATCGAAAATGTCACGTGTTCTGCCATTAGTCTGTTTCTTACATGTCTTCTTTCCGACTCGTCCTGTGACGCGTCTAGAGCCAGACTGATTGGGGGAAAAGGAAACGGGGCAGATAAGTTAGTTTTCTTCCTTTTTTTTTCGCCCGCCTCCCACTACCTCCCTGCCTCCCTAATACAGTGTTTAGGAAATTTGATTTCACTTGGCCTAGTTTCTGACTGGCAGCATCCCTGAGCCCTACCCCACTGCTCAAATCTCCCAGAAACTGTTTCCCCAGCCTTAAAGAATAACGTCCGGCACCTAATGCTGTATTTTTTATAAACAGTAAAACGAACGGAATAGTTCTAGCTCTAGCTCTGAAGTTCGAAAGCAATTTGTTCCCGCGTTGGAAACGACTTCCGGCAAAATAATCAGGAGGGCCCGCCCCACTCTGGCGGAAATAATGATTAAAGCATGCTGCTAACGTGTTATGTGGAGGGACATTCATTGTTTAAAAATGTTTGTTATTGTTGCCAATTAGAAAACAATAAACATCCTTCTCCGACCGCATCTAATCACCAACTGGCTAACAAGCCTCGTGTACTTTCGTTTTTTCAATCTATTTTTTTTAAATGTAGGGTCAGATTGACCCTCCCTCCCCCCGCAAACGGTACTAAATTTCCTCTATCTTCCAGCAGAAAAATTTTAATTTCGTGAAAGGCGTTACGCACTAAGGGTTTATAGAATGCAAATTGGTAGATTTCTGAAATGTTGGTCCCATCCACGCCACGTACAGGGATGCATCTCATAGAGGCACCAAAGACGAGCCCACAATTTCGTCTGGTGAAATTATATCAGAATACACATAAATTGTTTTAAACCCAATATCTAAATCTACTGGGTGGTTGAAAAACTGTGATTCATATATGTCTCTAGCATGGCCTATCCCCATAAGTTCTCCCATAGCTGCATTAAAGCTTACAGAAACATCATAAGCCAACTCTACCCCGCCTCTTTTGGTTATGGGGTCGTATCCGAAGTTAATGTTGTCTTTTGCTCTAGTATTTTTGACAATGTCGTTTATGGTGTCCATTAATGTAGCGACATCAGGATAAAAACCTTTGGGTACTGTATGTTCAATGACGTACGATGTTTCTCTGTCACATAAGACGTTAATATCCCAATGATCCGATGGGTCTTCAAGTACATTTCTAGGCAATCCAGGTGCCTCAGTGGTTTTGTTTACTAATTCGTCTCTGTCTCCATCAAAACCTAAAATATAAGCCAATCGCGATTCTATCGAAACTTCGCAATTTGGCTTGAGCAGTACTCTAAATAATTTTCGACCCTCGTCATTATTCACGTCTATTTTAACTGGAGGGTCACTGCCGTGAATATGAGTAATATAATTATTTAGAAAATCCTTAAAAACATCGACCCATTGTTCATCATCGTCATCGTCAATACGGCCCCGAAGGTTAAAAAAGGAAAGACCATCAGCTTCCAATGATTCTTGACAATTTTAAAAGTTGCAGTGCGTGTCTTGTGCAATTGAATAAACGAGTGTGGATATTGCAATTCTACCAAAGCTGTAGACCACCTCCCCTCGAGCTCAATACATTTAGGAAGATGAATGGTGAATTCTGATAACGTGTTATTAGGGTACAAGTTGGGTGATGCATTACTGGGGAGTTGCAGGAAAAAATTATCACGAGCAGCCATCGTGCAGATTATTTTTTTTAAGATGCGGGACTATATTTTAAATCTTTTTCATCAACGTAACTGTCAAAAGAGGAATCGTAATCCTTCCACCTTACAAGAAATTGTCGATTGGGGGCTTTACCATGTGTTTTCATAATTTTTTCCATAGTATGATAATCGTCCTTTTGTTTCCTAGAGAGCTGCAGCTCGTGAGCATACCACTTGCCCAAGATCTGTTCACCTTCAAGTCGGAGAGTGAATAAGTGTGTGGAGTAGAGGGGAAACGCTTATCGATAATGAATTCTTCTAGCCCGTACCCTGGTTTATACCCTTGCGCAAATTTATGACGCAGCTTTGACACTTTCACTTTCTGCCCGACTTCGAAAGTGTATTTTTTTGAGAGTTCCTGCGATTTTGAAACTGTGACGGGTGAATGGTACTTTTTCCAAAAGAAATACTGATTGCCGTAATTCACAGAGTTTGGTGGGGCGTGAATTGCTGGGTGGGGGGCAGAAATGTAGCCTTTCAAAACTTTTGGTAAAATATCAATATACTTGTAAGGCCACGGTAAGTCGCTATTTTATATATTTTCCGCTTTATTGCGCCTATGGCTCTTTCTGCTATTGCACTTTTATGCTCGTTGTTAGTTTTTGAAGAAGATAGGTTTATTCCCTTTTTATTTTTTAAGAAATCGTGCGAAACCTTTCAGTACCATTCTAACCCCCCCTCTGCTTGCAAATTTCGGGGAACCGCATTTGCCTGCTTAAAAACTCTTTTAAACCCTTCTACTACGTGTTTTCCTGCCTTGGATATAATGGGAGTAGCGTAGATCTGTCTACTGAAAATGTCAATGGCTAGCAGTATCCATTTATTCCCTTTATTTTGCTTTCTAAATTTACTCATATCTATAAGGTCAGCTTCCCAATGCACGTGCAAACCAGAACTGATAGTTTTACGTCTTGGGAAACGCCTTCTGACGTTACGATGCAAAGAATAAGTGTCACTAGTTGCGAGAACATTTTGTGCGTCTTTCAAACTGAACGGAAGTTCATCTAATTTTGCTTGCTTGTAAAGTTTGGCAGCCGACCCATAACTAGCCCAATGGCTGGGACTGTAATAAATCTTGGAGAAATAAGCGTTTTTATTTACGTCAGTTCCGGAAATACGTCCCAATTCGGGTCCAATTTTGCAGAAGGTGATGAAGCAAAATGCAGCTGAGGAAGCGTGAAAGAGGAGGGGAGGGGGAGTGGAGAGCGGGAGGAGCGGTGCTCACTTTCAAAAGAGCACGAGAGTTCAAATAGCTCTTTGGCACGTTACTTTCCTTTAATTGCTTAGTGAATTCTCCGACGCCTTGTGAAGAACCGGGATATTTTCTTGCAATTGTGGAATAAAGTAAAAGATCGACAATATTGCTCCCAAGGATTAAACGGTCCTGAACTAAAATTTCATGTTTCTCGTTAATTTTAAAATCCGGGTTGGATTGGAGCGCGTCTAGCACGAAGATTGCCTTCGTCCTGTTGCCTTTAGAGAGTGTTTCTAAAATGCAAGCCTTCGTGTCTGCAGTGACAGGGCCTGTTGCCTGCGGCTGCGTTATTGTTGCGGTCCCTGTGGCTGGTGGCACTGTTGGCGAAGGTGGGTTCTGTGACGAGGATGTGAGAACACCGACTGAGGGTTGAGACTATTTCTATAGGCATTTATGTGATTGTTCATTTTTGCTTGCATCTGCGTTAAAAAAGTCGCCTTGTCAAACTCTGTCAATTGCGGGTCTTGTAGCATCTTGGTCATGTCGTCTTGAAGCGTCTTAACGGCTTTCACTGTGGGTTCAAATATGTCCAATGTCTGACGAAAATACGAATTGAAGGACTGCTGGGCATACGCGGGAGTCACCGCCGATTCAAACGGAACAAGTGTCATTTTTCTCATTGTTGGGGTCCAATTGTTGAGCGCTGCAATTGTTGCACGTGTAAGGTTAGAGGGCCTTAGGGCTTCGTCGGGCAGATTACCGGGTGCGGTAACGCTCGCTAAAACCCTTTGACCCTTTGTTAGAGCGGCGAGTCACTTATGAATGATGCAAGAGTTGAAACGGGCTAAGAGTGAAAAGAAATATCTCTAGATCCTTTTTCCTATAGCTTTCCCAATTAGTCCTCCGGCTGCGCTGGCGAAGGCAGGAAGCAATAAGGGTAAAAATGGTAAAATTCCTCTTTTTTGGTTTAAAAGTATTTTTTTTTCTTTTCTATCGATTCTCCACGAGCCGCCAAAGCTCTTATTATTTTTTTATGCCTCTTCACTTTTTTCAGCTGACATGTAGAAAGTGGGATTTTTTTTTTAATAGGTTATCGGATATTTCGCAAAGACAGCGAATTAAATCGGAAGATGTGTCCTTAATGACGGACTTGGCCTGTTTTTTGTTTAATTTTCCTAAAGCAGCGAGCACTGGAACGTTTTTTTTCAAATTTGTCATCTTTGACCGACCGGCATTTTTTTTAGCCTTCCTACCCTTTCGAGCGCACATGATGAAATGACTAGGTGGCTACGGAGACCTGGGGACATATATTGCAATTTTCTCGCCTGGAAAAATGTTCGCGGACAGACGTAGGTGGTCGGAGCACGACTGGCGTAAATTTATAAATAGGTAGTCGTGCGGTTCCTTCGTAGCGTCTTGCAGAGCTTTTTTGAAGAATTCTGTCTTTGGTATAATTGTCGCCCCAGAAAAACTCCTTGCGCAGCGTCTCTCGGATTCTTTAAAATTGGTAAATATCCTGCATTCAGTGACAGGTCACGGTGGGCGGGGCCTTTATAAAAATATTTTGCGTTATGGTAGCTACAAGAGATGCCTCGATGATGTGACATTTTTGTAGCAATGTTGCTGTCCTTGATTTGGTCTTGAAGGTCTCGTAAAAAACCAGAGTTCCAGGAGGGACAGTGTCAATGTCTACAAGACCTTCGTGAAATTGTACTTTGTGCATTAATTCAGCAAACCAGTTTTGCTTTTCAGAATAACACCATAAAAACGCTGAGACTGGAGGCTTTATCATATCCTCGGCATGATGTATCAGTCTGCGACAAAAATAAGACTCCCTGCTGTGTGACGGTCCGCTAATAAGCATAAAGAAAGGGCGTTCAAGTTCCATCTGTCACTCGATTAGTACTGTAGCATCTATTGTTGTATTTTCTTTAACAATGTGTAGTTCGATTTGATGAACTTGTTTGTCGGGAGGTAAAATGCAAATCTTGAAACGGTGGTCTCGAGAGGTGTTGTACGATGTTAAGCAGTAAGACGGCGAGGACAGTGTAGTTTCATTGGTAGACGTACTGGTTGACAATATATACACTTCTATCGTTGCACTAAGGAATGATAATAATCCAAGTACGAGCAATGCTGCCTTTAAACGTTTGTCTTCCATGACTGTTATGGAGGGAATGACAAACGAAATCAGAAAGAAGTGTCATTTAAAAGAAATAAAACCGTTAAGTTTTTTATCATAATAAAGCTATTCTGACTTAGGGTTTCTAGTCGAGGGTATTTTGTGACGTCCCAAGCTATCCCAAAGCAATGCAGCTTCTAAGGCAAATGCGTTTTACTCATCACCACACCCCCTTGACCGTAGACCCTGCAAGTGCAAGCATAATTTGAAAAAGTGAGAACTTTTTTTTAAAGAAATATTAGCTTAAAAAAAAGTTCGATAGGTGTATGGATGGTCCTGATTGACACGCGTAAAACTGAGACGATTTTAAACCCTCATCATTTAAACTTTTTTTTTACACTGTTTTTTAAACATTAGCCTACTTCGCGAAAAGAAGAGCACTGACGGAAAATACATTTTTTTTCTTTCACTGATTTCTGAATCCATAAGGAATTGTAGTGTGGTCGTCCTGCAGTATCCTTTTATTGTAGACTAGGCGATATTTTTTCTCCCTGTAAGCATTCATAACGAAATTTCAGCGACGAATTATCTGGCAAGGATCTACGAGTGTGATGGTCTTGTCCACTTGTCTGCCTACTACCATCTCTTCAAGGACTTTCGGGGTCAAGGATTCTAAGGTTGCACAGTTCAACGAAATGCCTCGTATTTTCAAATCGTATTCGACACGTTCTGGCTCGTTGTCGAATTTTATTTCTAAACAATACTGCTTGCTACCTCCCACAAAAAATGTGGATATGTAGGCATGTACGCCCCAGTTTTTAACCACTTCGTCGGTGAGTGAATTAAGATGGCTGCCAATTGTTAAAGGTAAGAGATCTCTGCACCACCAGTCTGTCTATGTTATAGTACAGTATGGCTCCAGGAGGTAATTTTTCTAGACTTCATAGAGCGCTTCATAGAGCGCTATTCGGCCGTATGCTATGATGAAAGATCCTACGATGTAATTGTTATGTTTTTTAGGCTTGGCGAAACCTTTACACTTGTGAAACTGCAGACGAGCTATTTTGTCTTCCTGTTCAAAATGTATGCTGCTGACTTCGATCATCGAATCTGACAGCATTTTGAAATACTCTTGAGGCTCATTTACGAATTTTGTCTCCAATGAGTCGTCTTGTTCAAGAAATTTCCCAAATATACTTACATACTATTTTTTCCGATTTGTCGCATGCCTGGATTAGAAGCAATTTTGCCAGGGTCTAGCTGAATTTCTTGTTCTCTTCAAACTGTTGAATGTAGGCCGTTTTCTGCTGAGCGGTTTCGCACCCTGCTGGGTATCCTTCGGCCTGAACTTTAATTTGTAAAAGTCGTTCAATGAAGCTCTTGAAAGGGGCAAACGTTGGATCGAACTCAAAGTCCCAAATCTCGTGAATGGCCGTGATCTTATAACCTTTCCTGACTGCCAGAGAAAGTTCAGGCATGCACCAGGTATGGTGGAGCATTCTTTCTGCATCTGTGTGGTGGCAGGGATCCTTATTTTCTGTTAAAGCACAAGCTGACAGAGAACGAACATTAATCTCTCGTTGATCAGCTTTGGAAGGACCGGAATTGGAAGATCTGTAGGTGGGAGCACTGAATATTTTATCAGGCCGAAATATCCATCGATGCTTGTTGTTTGAGGCTTCTTTATGATTGTAGGCAGACCTTTCGGGAAGATTTCTTTGTACATGCAAAATGTATACAAAGATACGTAATCTGCGTAATCTATAACATGGTTCTTGTCAGACACTGCATACGCTCCCACCATCTCGACGCGTCCGCCATGTGCAGTGTCAGCTCACGATAGGCGGTCCTGTAGATTTAAATTAGCCACAAACGCCTTTGCTACGGGATTGTCTTTCAAAAATTGAACCCAACGGCACTCTTTCTGGACCACTACTTCCTAGCCTTTTTGCCGACACTAGTCACGTATGAATTGGTCACGCTCCGATACTTCAGTCATCGTGAGGTTAGAAAACAGGGCTTTTTGGTCTCTACATGTAGGATGGAATAGATCACAATAATGAAAAAACAACCATCGAACTCGAAAATTGTCCCTGTACCAGTTGGAGTGGCATCAGAAAATCCGTCGCAAAAATGCCCTCATTTTTTAATTTCTTCTGACACGCTGTCGGCTTTTAGTATGGCAATCCCACGTTGTTTTTCTTCCCAATGGAGCCATTGTAGTCAGATTTTCGAATATTCTCTAGGTCCTGCTCCGCAATTAGCTGGAATGTGGCCTAAAGTGTCAGCTTGTAAGTGATGGGTTCTATAACTCCGCATTACTGCTCCTGGTAAAGTGATAGACCTGAAGGGGCGTGAATCTAGAAATATCTCCATGAAGAGTTTGCGAAAGGACATGGCTGATTTTTGAAGAATTATGGTGTTGTCTCTGTAGTTCTTTTTTGTAATCGAACTTTGTGCCGGATTCGAGAACAGACTTGTACCAAGAATCAAATTCTTCTCCTTCTTTACCTCCCGTAGGCCTCGGGATCCGGATATTGACCTATGTAATCTATATCCTTTTCTTTCTGCAGAAAAAAATGTAGAAATTTTCCTTTTTCTTCCAGCAGCCCGAAAGTCTGACCTACACGTTTCAGAGACGTCCTCATAAATAGAAAAAAATCCTTAAACGTGATTCCATCAGCAGACAGACGGAAACAGCGCTCGCCGACAATGGTGACGTGAGGCACTTTGTTATGGTCTAACAGATACGAAATAACGAAACTGGAATTGTAGCCAGAAAAATTGAATGCCCAGCAGGTTACAAAGACATCATTCCGTCCTCCGAATTTATTGAAAAGAAACTTGCAGAAACGATCCGTGGAGTCGAATCCTACAAAAATGTGCTTTCTTTCCTTGCAAAACAGGCAGGGCTGGTCTATAGGGTAAGTATCGATGCAGAAATCGCAGCAGTGAGTTAAGACGGCACAGGTAGGAACGTGTTTTTTGACCGGGAACCCCTTACCGTCTGTTCTTGCATCTTTTATGGCTACCGCCTCAAAATCGAAAAAACAGTAGACTTGAGTTTTTTCCATGGCAGAATCTATGTTTTTGGGGATGAAACAGTCGTGATGTTCTATTGGTACCCATTTTAAGCATACTGGGCATTTCATAAGGCCGCATTTGTGGTCTGAATCTGTAGATTTAAATTATTTATATCATTTTTTGCAACGCCTGTATCTCTTGTACACCGACCCCTTGCTCGGTTCTCAACGGCTAAGTGGTTAGCGTAGCAGCCTGGTCCTCTAAATTGTCGGAAACAGGTGTCGCAGACGACAGGCCGGTTAGCAGGAGCGCAAAAAGTGTTTTTCCTTCTGCATACGCGACATTGTCGCCTGAAACGATGTTTATCTTCGGTGTTGAACGCGACGTTACAGTCTGCGCAGTAAAAAGCCCTGACGAGAATCGTGTTTATTTTTTTTTGCAGTATGCGTAATGGCGTAATGGCGTATGCGTATTTGCGACCTTATCATGCTTCTGGTCACCTGTAAAAATTGTACAGAGTGTGCCATATTCGAATCTGAGCACACGGAGCTGTATTTTCTCAGGCATGCGATGTAATAATTTTTGAAAAATTGTTTGATGTGGACGATGATGCATGAGGTTCCTAATGCTGCGTCGGCCTTCCTGTGCAGGAACCTGATTTCAGCTTTAATTTCTTCTATGATGTCTTCTGAAGGGAATTTTCTTTGAGTTTGACAGGTGCAATTGAGCTTCGAGGTGGCTTTGGGCTAGAACTATCTCCTGGGCTAGGCAATTACCTCCTCCGACTTCGGTCTTAAAACGCAGTTATGTTTAGTTGAGAGATATTTACAAGAATCTGTAAATCCTCCGGGTTTCATTTTACCTGCAGGGAGTCTCACACGGGTAATTCTTAATTAAATTTCTGT